>JACJUY010013323.1:2891-17552 GCA_014220935.1 Platorchestia sp. MABIK | reverse complement strand
GTCGAACGTAATAACAAGAAGATCACTAATTTGCTTAAGTTGCACATTAATTCACTTGCTCACACAGAGTGGGATCAGTGTTTAGAGGTAGTAGAGAATGCAATAAACAATTCTCTAAATACCACATTGGGAGATACTTCCAGTTACATCATATTTGGTGGAGACACGTGTCCGTATTTTAAGGCGGAAACTTTTGACATTTCTTACAGCTACGATAACGAAATAGATTTAGTGAATTTTCGTGCAAAGGAGGCAATTCGAATTATTGAGAACGTTAGGAATTTGATCATAAATAACACTGTTGATAGAACAATGTATCGTAATCTAAAACGTAAAAACAAGATTTTCAATGTCGGAGACAGAGTTATTTTAAAGAACCATTCAAAATTGGACAAACTAGACCTTACGTGGAAAGGACCAGGTGTGATTACAAAAATCAAAGGCCACTGGGTCGAAATAAAAATTGGAAACATGACTCACAAGAGCAACATGAATCATGTGCTAGCTCTAAAAGGAAAATAACAACTATAATTTGCGACTTCAACGTTTGAAGACGTGACAGACTTTTGACAGACATTACGACTTTGCTACAGGTTTACGACTTTATGACTGTACAACGTGTTAATTAAGTATTAAGTGTCTACCTTGCGTTATTTGCTTCGTATTATAATAATCTGATATATGCTTGTGCCCTAGTATTAGTAAATTTTAGTTAGTAAACTATGAAACGAGGCATAAGTTTCCAACGAATGATTTTTGTAATTATAAGTGTACTGTACTATTCCCTTTAAATGTGTATGTGTACAAACTAAGGCTTATTTCATGAGTATACGTATTTGATTATTGATTCAAATTTCTAGCAAATGCAGCTTCAAGCCGGCGTTACGCATTCCTGTAAGCGCGACAAGTAGCATTTTTAACGGATTATAATCGTCCGTTGCACGCAGAAAATTTTGAATTCATAACAAAATCGCAAACTTTCAAACATGTTCTAGACTCACGTATCGGTAATATTGAGAAATTCATGGGATTGAGATCTGGTGAGCAGGAAGGCCAAAATCGTTGACCAGACTTTCGTAATACTTGCGGAGTGACACACCCTCACTCAGGAGCAATTGCAGTAACATTGTTCTAACTGAAGCGATTACTACTCCGGTTTTCAAGCATTTTTACAGGGAGAAATTTCTCGTCACGTCACACGATTTCTCTTCCGTGTCTCATTTCATTTCATCGAATGAAACTTATCATCTGTCCATTATGTTCTGAATTTTGCGAAAAATGGAACTCAGAACCTAAATAAATATCACAAATTTCGCTTACCCGGAACATTTCGAAAAGTTTGTCTCTATTTTTCATTATAACATCCAGCTTCATCACTCTGTTCAGTATGAAAGTTGACAAAATCTTGACCAGAATTGGAAAAATATCAAGGAGAAACATTGGGCCTTGAACAATGACAAAATCCTCTTCAATCGTCTTGTTGTACTTCAATATGTTTTCATCATTGATGTCGTAGCGTTTGCCTGAAAATCATGAAAATCTAATTTTAGTTAATCCTGAAAAAGGTATAACATTATATTAGCTTGATTAGCAGAAGTATGAGAAAATAAGTGTGCCACTATAGCACGCTTAAATGATATAATCTCCATTTGAATAATGACAGCAATTTTTCCAGAGTCTCACTTGCTAACATCTGCCAAATAACGTTGAGCACAGCCCCGTTGATGAAAACGTCCATGACCGCAGGTTTGCCGACGCAGGTCTTCTCCAGATGGTCGACCAACATGACCGCTTCGTCCTGTATGGAATCCTCGAGTGCTGTTTCTCCCATCCCGAGGTCCCGCAGCTGGCGGAGTAGAAACCGACGGTTTTCTGCCCACTTGGGTCCCTCGCTGTCGATTACTCCTAAATTAATGTGGGGAAGCTCAAGTTTATTAATTGTGTTACAGATGCTGTACACGAAAATTGAAACTCGGTATTTGAATAGGAAATTCACAGTTGGAAGTAACTCGAGAACCTTATGGTAATTCATGTTCATTATTCAGAAAAATTACTAAAATTCATGTAAATTTCAACTTACGACTACCTAGACATAAAGCTCAGTTGTAACACGACATCTACAATTGATGGATGAAAACCTAAGCACTAAACTGTCATGGACTATTCAGAAACTATTCAGAAATTTGTGGCTTTATGGCTAAATAGTCTTTTTTTAAATCATTTCAAGGCATTTTAGAAATCATTGCAAGGTTGCCTTGTCGTTTTGTAGCATTTATTAGGATTCTTCTGTGCAAAATTTGAGGCATAATAAAACTTCCAACAGTGTGTGATGGAGCTGGTGTAATTGTGTGTGTTGTGTCGTGGGTGTGTGTGCATTGTTGCGGTTGCTTTGGTGTTGTGTGTGAGTGTTAAACTCGTTGTGATCAGCTTTCGAGAGACATACGATAGCTTCAAAAACAGGTGGACAAGAGGGTAATTTATTACAGAACCTTGAGAAGGCAGAGAGCAGGCAAAAATATTTTAGACGCTCGAGTTTTGCTGAGAGAGCGATAGGCAACCCTCGTAGACTGTATACCGCATGTGTTTGAAAATACACGAGAAAAGACTGGACGCTAAGTTTTGCAACAAAAAAATAGGTCGGAGGACGGAGGCGTGTGTAAACGAACACCTCTAAAATTCTGAGTTTATGATTGGTTGAATAAAAAGAGAGGATGCCCTCAAGGAATACCTCGTGCTTTGAACGTTTGAGGAAGGCAGTCCACCGATGAAACCCGTCGGATGTGAAAGTGCGTAATAGCCAAGCGTTCACTAAAATAAAATTTTCTGGGAATGTTTTTGAAGAATATTGCAATTGATGTTTTAAAGATTTATCGGTAGACGTGTCTACCTATTTTTCAGAAAAATTTAAAAAAAGGGAAGTTCGCCCAAGATCGTGACTATCGAAAAAAGAGATTCCAACGTAATCTGGAAATAAGCAAGGAGGGTAACCCTGCTTAGAAATGTTGTTCAAAGATTGATTGGATAAAAATTAACGTTTTTTTAAGTAAAGTTGAAAATCCGAATAGAAGCAGGGTTGAGGTAAATTTATGGGTAAATTCTATCAATTATTGTTGCAAAATGGGAGGAGCTCAAGATCGATGTGGAAAAAAATCGGAACAATTAGCCGTACAGCCGTTCACGCTCGTGTAATGGATTGATGCTTTGCAAAATCGCTCGATAGGATAAACTGATGACTGACTGAAAAGAACTGAACGGATGTGTGATGTGTGCTCGCACACTGTTAAGAAGTCATTCGTAGTAGGATGTGTTCATGTCGGGTTAACGTTAATTGCGGATGTTTAAATATGTAAGAGGGGGTTTTGGCCGGACAAATTGCCTATCTATATTATCTTCTTGTAGTGGGGTGGTGTCTCACAGCAGTTGTAAATGTGTCAATTGTCACTCAAGAGGCGCTGGCCTCTGATCATATGTAGAATTGTACGGTAGCCCCATACCATGTCTTGTAGGATGTTTTTGGTAATTTAGTTTCGTAATGAAAATTTGCGTATTGAGCCTGTATGCTGAAAAGGATTTCACATCAGAAAAAAGCAAACCGAAAATCGGGATCGAAAGTTGGGTTTCTGCGACTCGGTGAGTACCTGAATAATTTTGTGTTCTTGTAATTTGTAATCATTCATTACCATGTCTTCTTGCATTTTGTTGCTTGTATTCTCATATGTATTTTTTGGACGTGAAGGTGTTGCCAATTCCTCAACCCGAGTCTTTAGTCTCCTTTGTTAACGCAAATTAATGAGGGACATAAATCCAACTTGTGACAAAACACTTCAGAATTCACCCATATTTTTGAAGAACTTGTAAACTTGATTTGTGAAGAAATTTGCTCGTCCTTGAAGGTCAGGATGATTGTAGGCCTTTTTTATCAGGTTGAAGTCGGTTAGTACCACAATAGGGTATGAGCCCCACTTCGTCCTGTAAGAAATTGTGCAAAAACATCAGCAGTCAAAGCATCTGTTTATGTAGAGCGTTTGTTTGACACTGAACGACAGAAAATGATAGATATGTTACCCCTTATTTATTCCTGCTTAAATTTCGACTGAAATCTTGCGCAAAAATTATACATTATCACTCACAAAAAGCTCTATCACTTCAAACGTTCAACATTTGTATAATGAAAATTCAGGAGCCATGGTTTTAGCGTGACATGTACAGGTTTAATTACTTAACGATAATTCATCGTAACTTCTAGTTATGAAAATTTTTCCCCCACTTGACACAAAATAGAAGCTATTTCACGATACACGTACATATGTATGCATTGTGAAGCGAAAGTTACTTTGCTCAGAATAAAAAATTGGTAGGCAAATTGAACAACCCTCAGCTTAGGGAAGTAATTTTTGTTTACTTGCGTCCTTACTTGCTTGTTTGGTTGGTCTGTTCATTTCTACTCACACTCTGTGAGCTGGATGTCTGAAAGCTACATGACTCTGCAAATTTTGAGTCACAATTCGTTCGTGCTAACCAAAGACTACAATATTGTTGCAAACATACATGAGAATTTCTGTGGTTGAGGCCATTAAACTTATGAAATTATTTTCATTTTTCATCAAAACCAAAACGTATTAGTTCCTGAATTTGATACAGAATAGTGTTCAGGGCATAAAATAGTGTAAAACATACTATTTTCGAACGCTTTCACTCAGGAATAACATACCAGTTTTTCTTAACAGTGAAAAATTTGTGTTTTGCTCTATGTATGCCATATCATTCAGTATTGGGTGATGTGCTTCAAAACTGCTACAAAACTGTTGAATAATTGTGTGCTGCGATAACATGTTCAATATTACTCATTCATTTAAAAACTATTTTTCATAACATTCAGGAGCTCAGAATTTTTAAGAAAGGGGTTTTGACGAAAATTTAAACTTGAGTGAGGAGAAATGTAAATAGGATGATCTTCGATAACATTATCAGGAAATAGGCTGTGCATGTTCTCACTTCAGTTATCCATGGTACTGAAATGAATTCATTCCGATGTAATCCTATACAAAATAAAGGAATTTGGAAAAGAGAGGGTTTCAGTTAAATTATTCGTTTGAAAACCCTTTCCATAATGGAATTACAGCATCAACGCAAAAGACCGTCAGCTTCCATGGCAAAGTTGCATTAGTTTGGTATTCACACCGTTCGTTCATAATTTCTTACGTGTAAATGCTGCCCCTCTCCTTCATGAGGCTGGTGAAATGCTGGGTGATTGAAACGCTCCTGGAGGGCAGCTCACCCAGGATCGGTAATCCAAAGGAGCCTGCATGTTGAGGGAGAGTGAAAATTTAGAGCTTAGTACTGTTGTTAAGGATAGAAATGCGAAAATAAACATCATGCCTTCAACGAGCTACGACATTTGGTCTTAAAGCCGCAACTCACGAAACGCCATTGTTGCGCTTCTGATGGTATAATCCCATGTATTACATGGATTGCTCTTAACGATAAACATCAAAGTGAATTTGAGAAGTGTTGATCAATGGCCGGATTAACTATGTACTCGTAGGAGAGGAGACATTGCTCGGAGTTTCGTGCGGTAAACCTTAACGAGATGAATTTACTTACAGCTCAAGAATTCTCTTAAGACAGCAGGAATTGAACTTCCAAAGACTGAATATGCTGTTAACGTATATTAGCAGACCCAAAAAAACAACAAATTCAGTGAGCACTTCATGAAAGTAATATCGAGTAACAATGTATTGATAGGTAATTTATCCACATATTAATAAAAGTTATGTTTGACCGGAACCACTATACCAGCGATGTTCAAAATGGTGAAGAGTTTACAGCGAACCAAAGCGACGTGGTTGTGTTCACCAGAAATCCTTGCATGCATATCGAAAAAGCAGTCAATTCTTAGGAAATCAACTTGCCGCACGGGATGTCATCAATAATCATAAACCAAACGATTGCCTTTACAGGTATTTCTCTAACAGTTTCGAGTCTAGACATACAGTATTTCCTGCTTATAGCACCCCTGTATCTTGCAGGCCATGCCTGATCTAGCTGGATATAATGAATTATCCTCTATTTAAGATGACGGTGCACCACAACACACCCAGGAATTTAGAAACTTCTTTGTGGATTTCAAATATCAATGCTAACTCATGTTTATTTAGCTACATCTGAATGAATTCGCAGCAAAAGTATTTGCGTGTGTTTATGTTTTCCTCGAGTTTATGCTCATGGTTTTAGTGAACCCAATTTCTCGATTTCCAATATAGAACTTGAGATATAATTACGTGCAGAACTTTATGAGGTGAACTGGGCAGCTCAAAGTAAAATACATTGACACGACAGCTGCATCCCTCACAATCGCAGAAATTACTGCACTTAGTGTTGACGGTCTGTCCTGAATAGACGCTATACTAAAATTCAGCAATGAACATTGTCCAGCACTTATCATAAGCAACAAATAGTATCAAATTTTTCCCACTGTGAGCATCCCTATTCACCACGACAATGACGGTGTACTTTCTTCATTCTTTGCTTCATGATATGATACAGGCGCAAGATATGAGCAAGAGGGCTATCGGATTTTATCATCTTCTGTAAGTGGATAAAATTTTTCTGTAGTCAAGACAGAGTGCACTCATGTTATACCCCCTAGTTCAAGTTTCTGTTTGCAGTTTAGATTATAGAAAATGATTAAGGTTTTACTAAATAATTGAGCTCTGCATCGTCGTTTTCGCCTTATTACGTAGTTTAGTTTTACCACTTCATTTAAGTTCTATTAGGTGATTTTATCAGAATTCACCGAGTTAAAAAAGTATAACGTAATTTCCTTAGGGGACAGAATGACACAATTCTGCGCAAGAGCAGTAGACGATGATGATATCATCGGATTTATTTCCTACCTGTTTATACAAATTAGCTAAAAAAAATTGAAAATTGCGATGAACAAATTAATAACGCTGAAATTTTTAAACCAAGAACATATTTGATCTCTTATGCACGAAAGTCTTAAAATCATTATGGACTCGATATCCTATGGAAAGTTAGAAGAACGTCTTAGGATGTTGCTAGGAATGCATGCTGCATGAGTATACAGTACAGTATACCGTGTGAGAAACGTTGATTTTCGCTTGTGCCTTTGTTCGCCCAATTTGAGTGTTATCCCCAAGACAGTGGATATATTCAAAAAAATTATTGAAATCTTCGTGAGAGTTACAATTTCAAGCTGTATCATTCAACAAGTAAACTAATTTCGCAAGATAAACTCAAAATAATGTTCTGTAGCATATCGCATATGATGTTCGTCATACATTCCTGATTTAAGAGATGGAAATAGATGAACGAAATGTGTAGGGTACAGTAACTGTTGCTCAGAGTTTCGTTCAAATCAGCGATAAGCATTCAGTTTTTACGAACACGCTATTTCGTTACACGACCTCTTCGTATGGACGACAGAACGCGAGATCTGAAAACCTGCTAGAGAATATACTGAACGGTGCTTTTTTCGATTTTCAAATGTGTACTGTGAAAAAGATGAAAAATATTTCTGCTTCTTTATGAAAGTGGATGTAAGAAAAATTCATAACCATGGCAGTAAAGTAAACTATCCATGTAATATGTGTTTATTTTGCACGAGAACATTCTTGAATACTTCACAGCAGCGAAAATTAATTATTCTTTTAGAGTTATTGATGTTCTTTCTTTCCCTCCACAGTATATGAGCTTCTTTCTGGTTCTGAATAGCGGGACGACTTCGACATATGTCTAATGCAAAGATTTTAATGATATTTTTATTCCTTTCCTACCTGGCGGCATCCGTGCTGGCTTTTTGCAGGAAATCAAGACGAGAGCCAGCAGCCCGAGGAGAAGAAGTATTTCTACTATCATTTTTGCTGGTAGATCTAATGGATGAAGCTATCTATACATTTCTTTCTATTGGAGAAAATGAATTATTTTTCAATCGTTCTATAAAACGGATTGAAGAGTAAGACAGATTCCTGTACGCATATTTTTTCTACTGTCAAACAATGAATGATTCGTATTTACTTATAGGTGTTCACGCCACAGCTGATTAGAGCCGTAGGAAAAAGCGCAAATATTCTTTCTACCCCATCATGTAACGTAAGGGAAGTACAAGCAAATGATAAGGAAACCACTGCTAAGAGCCGTATAGTTATACATTTTTATATACTTATCTGTGGCAGTGATAGTAAGGAATTACCAGAATGGCCATTCTCCTCACAAAAATTCTCAAGATGAGTTTCATTTCAATTAAAATTTGACAGCATGAAAAGCTGGTCTCAGCATCAGGCAGATCGGCACAATTATTATCGAGTACTGAGTGATCTTTATGATCAAATTTCTGTTCATCTAAACCCAAACGTCAGGATATTTGGCTAGAAAAAGGCCAGTCTAACAAACCTGGTGTGTACGAACGGGAAGGCTCAAACGTGTGACAACGACGTGTGACGGCAGTGCTTCTTCCATCTCAGAGACATTGGTGAAGGTCAAAGTCGGAAAGCAGCTAGTTACTCACCGGCGATCACAAAAAACTGAGGACAGTGGATGACGTTTCCGTTTCTAACTCTAGACAGCAAATCCATACATATTCAGAGCAGGACATGAATTGACTGTGTCAGAGACCCTATTTTACATGGACGTTCTCATTCTTAACACTTTCAAACATGTGTTTTATTTACAGTGTTGAGTGGAAAAATCCGATTTTTTCACCTTTCAATTGTGTTTCAAAATAATTCTTGTAGAATTGTACCATCGGAAAAACGATGAACATCTACCGCGAGTTTGATTTCTTTGAACGTATAAAAACATGTTTGACCAACCATGATATTCCAGAATAATTATTACATACGGATAAAGCATTCATGAGACTTATGGTACTGAAGCGACATAAGATGGTCGACTACATTCGGAAATTACGCTGATTGACGGACCTCATAATCAAGTTTTTTCAAAATTTTCTTGTAGCAAAGAAGTTGTCGTCAATGTACAGAATGAGGTAGAGTTTTTATGACTGATGGAAGGAACTATGACTGTCTTATTGGCGAGCATATATGCAAAGTGGCCCCAAATCCGAGGTCAAAATTGGCAGAGTGGATTAAGTGAGAACTTCACCTCGTAGCGGCGTAGATGTCTTTCAGGCAGTGGCGTAGTTCCTAGTTCAGTTCCTAGTTAATAACTTGGCTAGGAAAAGGCAGTTTGGCAACCCTGCGATGAACACCATCGCAGGGTTGCCAAACTGGCTTCTGTGTTTTGTGGGTTAGGCCACTCTGCATATTTTCCCTCCAATTATGGTGCTACACATGCCCAGATTACGTTGGCGTAGCCAACAAGGAAGTGGTAAAAGAAATGGATTTTGCATACTTCGAGCTGGGAACGAAAAAAAAATCTCTAACTAAACAAAATCCATCCTATGCGAATAACCAATAAAACAGTATGCTGAAACGCAGGTATAACTTTGACGCGCACTCACACACTACTGATGCCAGTTCAGTACTGAGAGCAAGTCAGAAAACTCAGCTAAAGTCAGCATGAGCAACGGAGCGAGCGACACTATAGCAACAAACCTGCGCCGCTAACGCAGTGCTGCACTCCGATGGCCAGCCTGGCCAGGCCTGGCTGACGAGCTTTTTCCTGGGAGAAATACTCAAGTTCACGTTGTTTCCTTTGAAATTTACAGCAAAGTGCCCTCAGTATTTGATAACCCCTTTTATAGTTGTCAAAAATTGAGAGGTCTTTGTAATTAAATTGAATTTGCAAGTAACTAAAACAGTGAAATATAATCTGATGGTTTTAGATAGAGCCGCAAAAACCCAGGCTCTGGCTCAAGCGATCCCTGCACTCGCATCAAAAATCAAAACCATGCTACTAAAGTTCCCGAGATGCGAGAAAAAAACGCGGAATAATGAAATGGTATTTAAACCCAGCATTCACTCGCCATGGCTAAATGTTTCTCTAGGAAGTTTTCCATCTTCCCCATTTCCACCATAATAATTCTCTTACTGTTTTCTCGTCTTCTCAAATTCCGTTAGGCATTAACGCTTATCGGCAAATTTTCAATTCAAAATGACCTACCTGAAAACCACGTGCATCAACTTCTGGTAGCATATTATAGTGGCAGTACCATGTCTTGTTCTGCCATCTCTCGGATGATAAGACATGATGTTACAGTTTCATACGTCTTTTAATCACCATGAAAATTTAATGATGAAGCTGGATGCTGATTCGGTATAGCTGGAATGCCATTTACCTGGATCTTATTTGGCAGGAGGGATTTCGTGTAAAAATCCATCAATTCTTTGTGATAAAAGGTTATTTCACTCTTTTTTTTGCTGCGGTACGAAAAATGTACTGCTGCATATAAGAGTACTTCATAGTTGTTGAAGTGCTGCTCAGTCAGACATCGTTAAACACTCAACTAATTATGGAATTACTGTGTTGGTTTAACTCTGTGCAGATGCTTGTGTAATAATATAATGATATGCACTCTGTTTTTCTTTAACTAGTAACTTCATCTATTCATTTCATCATTCGGACTCTAAGTCCGAAATATTCTACACTTATTCTTTAAATGCGAGATAAAAAGAAAACCCAAGATCTTGGAGGAAAACCCAAGCATTGGTAGCCGCATCGAAAGTGCCTCTTGTCAGAGCAATACAAGGTCAAACGCATCATGCAATGGGCCCCACGTCCTTCTCGACTCTTCTGTCCCGTGAGTTACTACGCAGTATTTCTCTGAACGTACATTCTACATCACAGAGTTACAACCTTATATGCTGAAGAGTGGGAATGTTCGGTGATCATGGTGAATTGCTTCATGAGCATTTATTAAAGACCGATATTTGCAAGTTTAAGTTTATCCCCGAAGTCTCGAGTACGTCTTAAAAAATTCACATGAAACATAACAGTTACATTTTCACTGATTGATCCCAAAATTCTGCCATGTTGCCGCAACCACTTTCAATTATCAAAGGAAATTAACGAATGCAATTCAGTTTTGACTCAAGAAAAATTAAATAATAATGATTGAAAATTAACATGCCATAAATTTCTGTGTTATCAGAAAGGAAAACAAGTCATTTTATAATTTCATTTGTCGCAGGAATGGGTCCCCATACTCCAACAAGATAGTTTCATTCAGTGCGTGGCGAGAGCTATAAAGGATGAGAAATTGTCGACCATCGAAATATCAATATAAATCAATTGTCGTAACATCCACGAAAAGTGTTGCATCGAACATCCTGCTGGGTGACAAAGTTTCTTCTAAAAGTCTATTTGGTGAATCTTATTCTACGGACTGTTAAATAACTCACAATAATTTTAACCACAAATTTGAGGCATTTGTTTACAGCCATGTATAGCCTATTTTTAGTGCGTGTGATGAAAAGCTCTGCAATGTTGACCACGGTATACAGAACATTATTCCGTATTGCGTTTTGTGCACTGAGAAGCATCACGGGGACACTTCTCGCCCATGCATGTTTTTTTAACTCTATTGGTAATAAACTGTTTTTCTTTCTTTCATTTCTTTTTCTTGCAAATTTTAAAATTACTGTTGAACAATTCCGAAGGATGTTGACGATATCAACATTATGTCTCGAAGATATGGCCTTCATTGGAATTTCTGCGCACAAACCACCATCGGTGAATGAATTTAACACAATATCTGAAAAAATTAACTACAACAAATAGAGGAAAATGTTTTTCGTAAATCTTAGGTGTTTCATTTTCCCCTAATATCCATATGCTGTCCCACTCCTCTCGATGAATTTTTTAAAAATCTACAAACTTCTTCAATTACATCAATGGAACCAACTAAAGTATTCAGTCTGTTCCAGTTCACTGGTTGTTTCTAATGAAGAAAACCTGCGTCTCTCTTGCCTCAACATTCTAATAAGATGAAAATCAACAGACACTCTGAGCTCCTCTGTTTTCTGGAAACTCATTGAAAACAAAAAGTGTCTGAATTTTTCGTCTAATCGAAATTTTCGTCTGCACGATAGGACTAGATTGTTTCTGCTGGTCCTCCTGTATTAGCCACATTAGCCTGTATTAACTATAATTTAGTGAAAACCGTAAAATTTGACAGAAACCTGTAGTTGTCATAATTTAGTGCAAACCATAAAATTTGGAAGAAACACTAGCAACGGTCATGGAATCCCCGGAGCTCAAAAGACTTCTCTAACATATAATTGGCAAAACACAATGAATTCAAAAATACCTCGAATCTAATCCCAGGAAAGTGCCTTTGAAAACTAGACATTCATATGCTCATCGTAAATTAGAGGAACATATGAACGAAGAAACAAAATTCTTAGGCCAAATTCCAGACAATTTGATGCAAAATTTTTCAACGCGCTAAAAAATAGTATATGCAAGTTTAAGACAAGGAAAACAACGATGATGTCTGCGAGCTGATTAAGGGAATCACTCGTAGTGGATGCGTTGAAATATGCATCAGAGAAACTGGTCATAACCTTGAAATGAGAATATCTTTGCAAAAAGAAATATCCAAAATGAAAGCGAATTTTTTTTAGTTCATTAACATGTTAAAATAACCTGATATCAAATGAATTAGGGAAATGTTAAAATTTTGGCATCTTCTAGACAAAACAGTGAAAGGCGTTTTTTATTATCAAACTACTCTGAAGCATAAAACAGTGTTAAATCGTTATTATTAAACTCTACAAGAAGCAGATCAAAAATTTGTAGCTTCGCTAATTCATCTAAATAGTGTTTCGTTTGATTTTGACGTTTGTAAGCTTTACCCTCTTTTGTCCTGAAAACGAGGAATTTGGCGACGTGTCTTTGAAATCTGTTTGGTTGCGTCTTGAAAACGATTTTATCTATAAAATCGAAAGCTTGGCCAATGAGATTAAGTTCACCCGAAAACCTCGTAAAAAACTAAAACCTGTCTCACATCAGTGATGGTGGTGGCATAAACAAAAGAAATATCACACATTGAAACAATTGACTTAGCACCTTCCTATTGCTGGAGCGATGTGAATATCTGAAAAATTGCAAATTTCATGCTACATTTACCCAAAAAGCAAGCCCCGTCACAACTAAAAAGTGAATAAATAATCACAACTCGGGTCGTGAGGAACGAATTGTGTTTACATAGAATATCTGAAGCATTCACCGAGAGTTAAACAAACTGAGTGGTGCGTGCCGTATCGGTACAAAAGTCCTTTAATACTGCCTATCATGTTCTTGAAACTGATCCTTTTGCGTAAAGTCAAACATAAATTATTTTGCAAATTACATTTTGTTATCTATTAATTTCCATTGCTGTATTATTTGTTTGGCAGTTGAGACACAAATCCCAGTCTTCTTCATCGTCTTTGTTTGAGTGAGAAATGCTTGTTTGCGGTGACATTATTAATTGTGTGCTCTGAAATGGCCGTTGTGCCTTAGTAGATCGAAAAGGTCAAAAAGAAAGAGAGGTGGTTTTCTCTCCAATAAATTTATGATCGGCGATCATAAAGCCGTAGTTTTTGTGCGGCCTGTCCGAAACTGAGGAGCGAGTACGCGGTTAGCTTTCTATTACTTCGTCATAAAATCCCATCCATCATCCTGCCGCCTACTGCCGCTAGTGCAAACATGCGGCACCTCCTAGCTGTGCTTGTGCTGGTGCAAACAAACGCTTGTGAGAGGGACAGAATAAAACACATTTCATTCACTTCAGTTCATAATTTTCGAGCATGTTATAGAGAACCAATACCTATTTCTCGTCAGCTAGCTTCGTCAATATCTAGAAGAGAAAAATTCTTCCTGACTTTTTAATTGCTCCGTAATAATTCTCGTCATACATGTTTAGGAGGCATCGAGTTCCAAGCATTGATTCTATAAAATTATAAATGTTATAATTTGTTACGGCAAGGATTCATGGATTTATGTTTTGGTTTCAAGTTTAATGTTCGTGATATCTGGTTTGAGACGATGGTAAATAGTTTTATGTTTATCATGATAGTCTCTCGAAATTCATAGAAGATAAGAGATCACGATGCGCTTATATAGCTATATCCCGGTAGTTGGAAGAATCGTTTGCGTGGACATTGGATTTTAAGCTTTTATAATTACTCTAATAGCCCTATTGTCGTCTAAAATGAATTTTCAAATTATTCCAAACAATAAAAAATGAAGTAGTAATGTTCTATTTACAGTCTCCACTAAGCATCCTCCTGTAAAATGTTCTCGTCTACCGCGGATTGTAATCAAAGAAAGAGATGCATTGAACTTTTAAGTGAACTGGACGTGCCTAATTATATGAACATTGATGGAAATTTCATTCACTTTGAGCCACAACGAAACTTTCGTTGCCTACCATTTGTTCTGTTTGCCTCTGTACCCAATTGAAAATCAAGGACGTGTCGCCGGTGAATTAAGGACGAGACGGTTGATTATGGACGAGACAGAAGCCAAGTAGGCCAGCTCAGCCTTGAAACTCGATCTTGCCGCGCTCTTAACAACTCACGGTCGAGCACGGACGGCGTATTCGAAGCTGGCCAGATATGATTTGAGGCTGCAAAATTTTCAGTTGATTTTGGCCGTAATATTTAAGGACGGCCATCGGTGGTTTCCAGTTATACAAACATCGTTGAACTATGGCCGTACAATGGACGGACATAAGCCATCAAACACGTGTTT
>JACJUY010013321.1:0-16249 GCA_014220935.1 Platorchestia sp. MABIK | reverse complement strand
CTCAACTTTCAGTGTGACAGCGCTTAAGATGTTCCTAGAGAAGTGCAACTTGATATCTAAAATTTAACAGAAAAGAACAGCGCAAGCAAGAAGAACTTTCTTCACGTCTGAGATGTGGATGACTAAACTGCAACATGGCCGGGCGCACTGCGTAGATGCCTCTGGGGATTTCAGCGGGGGTAAGGCGCCCGGCCATAAATGGGTGGGCAGCTGAAATTCCCTAAGGGGTGTTTTGGCTGTCCTGTGCTTGCGGATTGTGCGTGGCTCTGTGGATGATCCCGACAAAGATCAACTGGGGCTCTTATAAGATGACAACAATGTGGGTGGCAATTGGAGCGTTTTTTTTGTGATGGCTGCTGTGTTTTCCATAGTGGTGATTGTGACAAACTTTGAACAACAACTAGATAGTGTGCTTCCGTGTAACGATGTGAATTTCGTATTGTTGAACTGTGAGATCTACGGCGCGATATAGTACGAATTACTGAAGCGCTAGCAAATTAATGCTAATACTACTACTACTTACTATCCCCCACCAAATCTGTCTTTAGTATCCATCTATAAGCAGCGTCAGCAAAACGTCCACGTACCTCCAGCTTTGCTGGTACTGAGGTAGCATGGATGCCCACGATAATAGTACTGTTTTTTTTATTTTAGTGCGGATTACGTTGGTTTTGTCTCTTTTCAGTTGAATGTCAAATGCATAAACGTAGACATTTAATTACTGTGTTCTAATTTAGAGGACTTGGGACTCATTTCCTAAAGTGAAATTGAATTAATCTTTTGAATTTAAGGTTTATCAATGGAGAATCGTCTTCGCTGTCAACTGTGGTTGCATGCAAAAAGCGCTTTGTAAGTAACTGCTTCTTATCCGAAAGCGAGAAGTATATTTTCTGGCTGTGTAGTGTTCTAAGTTGTATCATTTATTGTACACGCTGTATTACTCTACTTATGGAGTGTTAGGCTTGTAGATGTTCTGTGGCGAGTGGTGAATGTGCATATAGGTAACCGATTGATCTCTCAAGAGGAATCACGGCTTAGTAGGGTTATTTCATAAACCTCGACTCGTGAAAAGTAGTTCAATACCCATTTTACTGCTCCCTATGTATTTAGAAATGCAGAATCGGCTCATTTCAGAGTAACATTGATTTATTTCCTGAATTATTGTGCTTATTATTGACAAATATGATAATTTTCCATTGCGTGCCCTGTTCATTATCTCGCCTTTCATGTGAGCTGCAAAACACTAGCACCAGGTGCTTGCTTGCATCAGAGGTGACAAAGACGTTTCTTTCAGGAGTAGAAACTTCAGTTGTTTGACGATCTTTCCGAAATTTTTGAAACTTTTCAGCGTCATAGTAACGTTTCCTAAAAACTTACGTTTCATAATTGGTGTCCTAAAAACTTACGTTTCATAATTGGTTTCCTGGAACACACGTGTAGAAACCTCAATTCTTTGACCACCTTAGCGGAATTTTAAAAAGATTTAAAGTGCTAGTAACTTTTTTCCGAGCTGGTTTGTTTAATAATTGGTTCCCTCGAACGCACGTTCCGTCACGTTCAAAAATATACTGTAACAGCCTGGGTGAGGCTACCCGACAGCTGCGTGGAGATTCAGAAAGAAAAAATGAAAAACATTTATTTCCAAATGAGTACAAACATGAAATGTCGATACATTGGTTTTTAAAACATTTTTTTACAGCCATGAATGAATAGCCTCCATGAGAAAAGAAGTCTATTTCAAAGCTAACTATTCCTGAATATTAGTTTTCGTGGTTGAAATTGTTAAACCGAAAGATTACATTTTTCAATGCAACGTGATTTTTTCAGAGAATAGATTATATTGCCAAATAAGGGTTGAATTCATACTTTATTTGTGAGATCTGAAAAGGGCCACTACATACGTAGTTATCTACGTGATATGCTAGCTACATGAAAAACTACGTCGATGATTCCTTCACTTGTCAAATCGTTTCGGGAAAACCCAAAAATAATAATAATGTCAAGTCGTTACCAAATATGTTGTGAAAAGGAAGCGTATAATCACAAAATTTAGTAGTCTAAACAGGCCAGATACGTTGTGTATTCCTGCTTTCTCATCGATACGTAGGTAATCTAACTGAGAGTTAATTAAATTTTGCTCCATGAAATCTGGCATTTCTTACAAATTCATTGCTCAAAATAACATTTTTCGCCTGACAATGATTTTTAGCGGAAATTAAATTCACCTGTAGTAACCTAGTGCCTTAAATTGTGAATCTGGTCTTTGGGTTCTGTGAAACACATCGACGGTTTGAACTATCCATACATGGCGATTGGCAACAAGATATTTGTGCGATGTTGACCGGCCAGTGGCGTTTGTCAGAGCAAAATTTGCTTCATAATTCTCCTTTCTCGCTCGCTTACTTTCGTGTATAATTTTCATTGATGTCCTAGGTTAGTTTCAATTTGGATTTTTTACATTTCAAAGAGTTTGCAACGAAGTTTCGATGTCTTAGTGTGAAGGAAAAACGACGATTTAGGTTTTTTCCAAATCATTATATGACTTAATTTTATAATCGCTCTCGTATTTTCATGTACAGATCGCGGGATCTCTAGAATCTACCTCTAGATGTTAATAAAGACTCAACTCCACGGTAGAGGAAGCAAGGTATGTTCATACCAGTCTTTTTTTCGACGACTGTACGGGTTTGAAGACGTCAACCAATAGCAGCGCTCATGTTGCATCTTGTTGCTCTGCTATCCCCAAATCCGTCACCACTATTGGCCTAACGACGTAGCGTTTTGGTGACGTCATAAAGTTTGCTTAAAATACAGCCTTTCTATTGGCTAGCCGAAAAAGAAGTGTATTTTTCTACACAGAAATGACCCAACCTTGTTTCCTCTACCGCGCTCAACTCCTTCAGAACTGCTATTTTATTAACTTTATACAGTCGATAAAGCATTAGACTAGATACAGTTGCCGAGTAAAATTTATTGCAAATCTTGGCCTAGATTGAATTTTCTAGATACAGTTTTCCTATTTCAAGGACCAGGCACTGCCATCATCTTGAATTGGTGGGTTAGATATATTTGATTTATTCATCGAAATGCTTTAACCATTATTTTGTGAGAGTGAATGTGTACATCGAAATAAAATAAAGTAACCAGTATTTTTGCGGGCCACGATGTGGAAGACGTCAAGTCTCCGCTTGAAGATTGTACTCGTAGCTCACTTATCGGGTATCAAGAATCTATATTCTCTGGTTAGAAACATTTTTTATTTCATTCGCTTTAAAGCATTCATGTAAAATAGACTTGAGCTTATATTCTAGACGTTTCTCTTTTTCAAATCACCGTCACATTGCTTGTTTTGTGACTTCTCTACGTTCAGAAGATCGTTCTGCACCTCGACGTGACATGCGTAATTTTTTGTTTTCATTGTCTACTTTTTTTTGGGTTGTTTCTATTGCTACGCTG
Organism: Platorchestia sp. MABIK; assembly: GCA_014220935.1. Lineage (NCBI taxonomy): Eukaryota > Metazoa > Arthropoda > Malacostraca > Amphipoda > Talitridae > Platorchestia > Platorchestia sp. MABIK. The sequence goes on along the minus strand of JACJUY010013321.1, from coordinate 12,793 downwards.
TGTACACGGGGCAACGTCATGGATTTCCAATCGTGATGGTCGTGAAGTTTGTGTGCGTCTCCTAAGAATTTATTGTAGCTGGAACAAGTTTATCGTTGACGCATGAGCCGCTCAGGCTTCAACTCTGTAGCACAATAGACGTCTTGAAGAAAATTACAGCGTAACTTAATACCGCACAGTGTTCTTTATTTGGTTCATGATGATTTTTGGGAGATTGTGCGCCCTCATTTAGATAAGTATGAATATTTCCACAAGGTATCCAACACAAATGATTATTGTAGGAAGGTAAATTCATGGGTTACAAGCGCCCAAAGTTGATTCGATTTTGTCAATCCGTAAAGTGCTCTACTTTTTCGAGGCTACAGGTTAAAAAAATCAATTTTATTTTTCCGGAATTTCAGACTTGGAATAAATTTGCTGACCTCGTGAAATGACGCAGAAGGTTTTTGAGCTCCGCTCGCTCTGTGTGAAAATTTTTAAAACATCGCAGTTTTTGATCGGGAATACAAGGCTCGTCGTGTTTTGTGAGGTAAGCTTCCTTTTTTCTACTTGAACTCAACGCAACCTCCTCGCCCGCATCAAGTTGTAATATTTTTTGCTTCTAACGGATGAGTAAAAAGATCGAATTATGTCTACCTTTCACACAATTGCGAAGGAGTTGGTTTTTCTGACGCTTACTCAACGATAAAAACTCGCCTGTCAGCTCCTCCACGAGTAAAAACATAGATTCAATGTGTTAGTTTCTTCTACATCGATGTTTGTGCACGTCAGGGCTCATAGTCGAAGGGCGCGCTATCCCCGTTTTTCAAGTCGCTTCTAGGCATTCATCTCTAATGTTAATTTCACAGTACATCGCCATCACACAACCTTACACGAAGCAATTTGTATTGCGAGGCCTCAACTTCGCTTTCCTATTTCTCTCGCGTAGATTGGTAGTTTATATATTTATGTCGTTGCGTTTCTGCCAGCACAAATTGAGCGTAATTCTGCACATGTCTTTTTCAATCGATTTCTAGGATATTTTTTGTGTAAGAGATCTGCTTTATTAGTTTCTACAGCTAGCGTCACTTTCTTGCCAACGTTGCGTTAACCAAACGTAATGATAGGCCTACAAGGTAAATGTTCTTTCCTTGTAGTGACTTTCCAGTTTGGAACTAAGTGCGTTGAGTGATGTTTTTTTTAATTCAGCTAGGATCTTCAAGACCAGTCGTGACGTGTTGCAGTAACATCATTCTTCGGTGCCTAAAACTAAGAGCTCATGATAGTAAGGCCTCCTCCTGGTACATTCCTTTCGTTTTGCAAAAATAAATGTTCTCCCTATCATCCTCTTCCATATGTCATTTATCCTCGTAAGACAGCGTTCCAAAAATTTTCTCACGCCTGAGAAGTTTGGAGCGAAAGTTAAAATCCTTGATTTTCCCGTAAAATGATAATTTTAGAATCAGTACGTTAACTCGTCTTTGCTGGTGTCAAGTTCATAACTCTCTACGGCGCACAGTCGACGATGAAAGTCTTTCCTTACGCAGGCGAATAAGGCTTGCAATGCTCTGATTTCCCTTTAATTCATTGAACTGATGTTAGATAAGTGACCCAAGAGATACACTTGAATCGGTTTCGCGCTTCACTTCCTGTAGGGTAACCGCGCTTTCTATCTCGTGAGACGTCACAACGAAGTTGGAACTAGAAAATAAACATTCAGAATATTTTCACTTCTGTTAGATACTCTGGACGTGATGAGCACGCACAGAAGGAAAATGAGCACAAGTATGATGTATTAAAATTTATTAAAGTAACATACACCCAAGCACGACCCTTCTCAATGAGAAAAAGAGGGCGCAGTGGAATGGTATAAAAAAAGGCATTGGCTTACCTTACTTTTATTGTTGCTACCCGTATACATGAAAATTAGAAATTATGGCACGTAGGAATCATTTTTACACTTAAGAACTGAGCAAACCTCGAGGGTAGACTAGTTGGTCAGGTTTATTGAGCAGTGACGCGAAATCCTCCTCGTTCAATTCAATAGACCCAGTCGCAATTTCAGAAAGTTCATGATCATCTAACTGCTCGACCTTGTTCGTCGTCAAATGTTCATGTACAAGACTACGTTCCTCTTTGACTGATGCCTCGAGATTGTGGTTTTCTGAATCATTAAATATGAAATAATGAGCCCCGTCATGCTCAACTACGGTAACACTCCCAGCATTACTCTCTCCAGCAGCAGCCGTCAAGGCGTTCCCGATTAGCTCCAAGCACTCTTCACTTTCAGTACCGCTACTCTCAACAGCTTCAACTTTAGGGATTAACATGGATTCAGCGTTGTCAGCGATTAACGTTGCTTCAATGTCACCGGTGATCAGAGTTGGTTCCACTTCACTGGCGGCGCAGCTTTCATTTTCGATCTGCCCCTCCACCTGGCCTGAGCCAGCATCATTGTCGTTTTGGAAGCGGTAGTTCAACTGAGAGAGCCGCTCTGAACAAGGCATTGACGTCTCCAAATGTTCTGTGATGGTACGCTGGTTTGGCCACGGGGTATCGCAGACAGGACAGCTGATTTGATGAGCAGTGAGTTTGGTGGGCACGTGCAGCACCGTCACCTGAGAATTGTCAGTTTCATGCAAGAGGATGTGCTGGGTCATGTCCTCTAGAGTGACGGTGAAAATAGAGCAAGATGAGCACTCGTACACCCTCTGCTGCATAATGCATCCTGTCAGGTCTTCGGAGGATACATTGTGAGTGCCGTTCAAGTGCGACACCATCCAGTAGCGATTATTGCACGTGAAATTACACGCATCGCACAGGTACTTGGAGTCGCCGCCGTGCTGCGACGCGTGCCTCTGGAGGTGCTCCTCGGTGTAGCAGGGAGCTGCGCACACCGGGCACTGGCGCTCCTTGCCGTGCACGTCGTCGTAGTGGCGCCTCAGGGCCGCCTCGCTCAGCTGGTCTGCCTGGCAATACACGCACTCGAAGTCCAANCCTCGTCGTCAGGGTGGCAACACCTCACGTGGTTCGCGAGGGTGGCGTCGTTCACAAACACGAGGGCACATTCTGGACACTCCCGGAAGTCAGACGAATGAGACTTGATGCGGTGTTGCACGAGTTCGTCTACCGACGTGAACGGCATTTCACATCCAGAGCACCGAGCATCATTGTGTTTATTCCTGATGTGCTCCTTCATTGGACGTAAACGCTTGAACTTCTTCGCGCAATAAGGGCACTGATGTCGCCTCTTCGACTCGTGAGTGATGCAGTGGTCGACGTAACGATGCTTCTCAAAGAATTTCCGGTCACATCCGGGTTCAGGACACACGTACTTGTAAGCTTCAGTGCCGGAATGCATCGCCTTCATGTGTTTCTTAAATCTATTTTCGGATCGCAAACACGAGCCGCAAGTTGGACACGTCCATTGGTTCTTGCAATTCTCTACATGTTCATTATAAGCTCCAATATTCTTGAACGTCCTGACCCTACAGTGTTTGCATTTTTCCAGCGAGTCGAAATAATGAGTTTTCATGTGTTCTTTCAGATTATGTTCCGACCCAAACTTTGTTTTGCAGCGTGAACACTCATGATCTTTGCTAGACACGTGTTCCCACAAGTGAACCTCGCACTCATCAACACTGTCAAACAATAATCCGCAAAACTCGCAAGCAACGGATGTTTTCTTGGGCGTCTTTGATTTGGCGATGTCCCAAGTTGGGAAGTGTTCAGGATGCATAGAACGCACGTGCTTACGCAGATTAGTCGACTGAATACACACTTTGCTGCAGTAATTACAAGAGAAAGGAGTAACACCAGAATGGTTCTTGAAGTGCGTACGCAGATGTCCTGCCGTAACTTCTTTATGACAAAATATGCACGGGACTTTCTGATTGTAGGGAATGCCTCGAACCTTCTTCAGGTAGTCATCGGCGGTCTCTTTGTCATACTGGCGAACAGCTTCGTCACTTCCAGGCAACAGCTCTTGGCCGGATACAGCGCTCTGATTCTGCACTGTCTCTGATGAGAGCTGGAGATCGTTAATCATAAACAAGACATCTTGGAATGGGCTTTCATGTATGGCGGGAGAATCAGAGGCTTGGTGTGAAAGAAGGGACCCTGTAACATCTAGTCCTTCAAGGTTAAGCCCCGCGTGATCATTGTTATGAACTTTTTTCATGTGAGCTTCGTAGAATTCTCGCTTCTTGAAGCCACAGTTGCAGATTTGACAGCAGTAGGAGTTATGAGATGACTCGTGGAACCGCATCATGACCTCGGTTATGAAGACATCACCGCACTTCTTGCAAGAATATATTTTCGGAAGATCGTGATCATCGGCACAGTGTTTCTCCAGTGCAGCCTCAGTTTCAAAATTCTTCTTACACTCGTTGCAGAAGAAAATGAACGCACTATTGACTTTGTGTTTGTCAGCATCGTGGCGTGCCAGAGTCCTATAACTGCTGGTCTTGAAGTTGCAGTATTTGCACGAGAACGCCTGGCCATCGTGCTCTCTCTCATTGTGAACAATGAGTTCTTTGTTGGTTCCGAAAGGAGCATCGCAGTGTGGGCACGTTATCACATCCTTATAGAGGACAGAAGAAAACGCAGCCTTCTCATTTATTCTGGGCTTGCTAGTTTTGTGGACGATTTTCATGTGGTTCTGGAGAGAATCTTTGAGAATGAAGCTAGCCTCACAAAACTTGCAGTAATGCTGCGACTGAATTTGGTGTTCATCCCTCATGTGGTCTTCAACCTCTGAGAACTCGGACGAGTAGAAAGAACAACTGAGGCACTGCGCTCGCTTGAGTCTGTTGTGCGACTGCTCGTGGTGCAGCCGCAGCGCGCCAGCTGTCGTGAAAGACCTCGAGCACAGGCTGCAGGGAAACACAGATCGCGCGAAACAACCTACATCCGCTTGGGGTAGCCTTCCGTCATCTTCCGCAATCAGAGAATGAGCTGAATCGGTGGCATCCAAACACGTCGCTTCCTCAATGTTTTCAGTACAACCATCAGGAAAAGCGAGAATATTTGGCATATCTATATAAGTAGTTTCATCTTCAGGAGAACTGGTCTTGCTTTTGGTGTTAGAGTTCAGCACTTGAGGGGCGTTCTCGCCTATCTGGAACGTGACAGCATTTGGCCACTTCCCTAGGTTAGCATCCTGGCTTCCAATTTGAGAGAGTAAATTAGAGTCACGTACAACATTAGACGAAGAAAAAGATGAATCAGCGTTAACTAAAGAAACAGGACTAGATAGTGTAGAATTTCCTTCAACAGGACTAACAGTAGATAATGATGCTAGTTCAATAACAGAACTAGTACCAAGTAGTGGAACGTCAGTAATACTAGCCGCGTTAACAGTAACATTGAAGTTGGCACTGGAACAAATAGTGAATGTGTCAGAAAGTGTTTTCGTAGGTACAGAACCACAGCCATTAGAAGTAACATCGCTAGAGCTACCACTAGTAGAAGAAAAACTCACAACAGGCATAACTATAGAGACAGAATCATCAGTACCTGCAGAGTCAACTTGTAGATCAGGAATAGATGCAATTGATGACTCGGGATAGGATGAAATTGATGACTTGGAGGAGGACGAAGCTGATGACTTGGACTTGGGGGCAGACAAAATAGGCGAGTTAGAAAAGGAAGCAAATGATGAGTTACTGAAGGAGTCAGAGAAGGACGCATTAGATGCATTGGTTTCAGACACAGCACTGGAAATATGCGTGTGTGGCGAGCAAGGAGCAGGCGGGGCCAAAAAGCTAGGTCCAGACGAGTCCCTCGTGTTGCCAGCGGACTCAGTTGGCAAATCAGCAGCAGGGGACATGCACTCAGCAGCAGGGGCGGGGCCGCCGATGCTGGACACGACGTGCACAGCAGCCGGCGGGCCGCTGGTGCCATCGCCACACCGCACTCCGACCTCACAGTCGTCGCCATCAACGGTGATCTCCGACTTGATGAGGTCGCAGTGGAAAGACCCCCCCGCACCAAGCGCCAGGGGGTCACGTGGACACTGGGGAGTGGTGGTGGTGGCCACCACTGTATCCGAGTTGAAGCAAATTTCTGTGGTCTGCTGCTGGCTTTCCTCGTCCGAGAGAACTTCGTCTTTGATGGCCGTGATGCACGGCACGTCTGTCGTGGTGCTGGAGCCTAGCCTTCCAGGATCAGTTTTACCCAGTGAAGACTGGCCTAAATTAAGCCGTTTACCGTCAGGTAAGGGGCAGTTGAGCCCAGGGGAAGCTTTGCGCTTTTTGCCCTTTCCTCTGCGCTGTGAAGACTCGGTTTGACCTCCTCCTCCTGGCAATTTCTTACCTTTGGGTCTGCTTGGTCGCGGCTTTGAATCACCACCTGAGAAAATATGTTCCATCATATTCTAAAATTCCAAGTTCAAAATACAAATTCTTAATAATATTTTAGAATAATAACTTGAAAAAATCTAGTAACTTCCTTAAACGTTTACCAAGTTGAGAATACAAATTTATTGGTTATATAATTGAAAAAATTTGGAATTTTCTTAAAATGGTGCGCTAACAATTTTTTCTGGTGAAATCCTACAATGCTGAGCTACGAAAAATTTATCCGGGAATATCCTGGATTGCAAGTTTTTTGTAAGATCATGGTAGGCCTAACAAACAATTGAAATGTAGGAAAAAATGCAAACAATTTTGATAAAATCACAGTATAGAAATCATAAACTTAGCCAGCATGAAACCAATTTTAACCTGTCTCTAGAACACTGAAATTTAGCCTAAAAAGTATTAACAGGTTAGTTGCGTTTGCCTACTTGCTATGGACAGTTTAGCTAGGTAGGAGGTAGCAGAAAACCATCTTCACGCTCGTTTAAATTTTTATCCTTTACAAGAAACACAGGAAAATATATAATTGTATAACATTTTAACTACAACACTATAGTTCAATTTAAATATAGGTAGTGAAATAACTGAAATGCTGTTCACTGGTACATAAATGTACTTTGTGGTCCACATATGTACCAACATGCAGTAAAAGGCACTAAATAATCATCGATAACAATTCTATGAAAAAAAAGAGCAGTGCCATCAACATGGCCAGAGAGACAAGGATCTGAGTGAAATCCAGAGATTGCATGGATTGATCTTTGACTTGAAGAGGTCAAATAAGTTTTCCTTGTGTGTTGCATCAACCTAATTGATCAGGCTTAGAATTTGTTCCAACAAACCCATTTTTCATGTCTCTTTTATGGTTCAACTTCAGTTAATTATTAGAAAATACACACATTGTCAAAGAAATGCCCCAAACTGTAAAAATACATTAGAAGTAAGATTGTGGACACTAATTTTCAATACCAAAAATCTCAAATTACTTACTATAGACCTGAAAATTCAATCTGAGATCAATTCATCTTTAAGAATATGAATGCATGCTGCTACAGAACTGGTTATAAAAATCTATTTTGTAAACTAATTTTTCAAGTGGCTTCATGTACTCAATTTGCTGCATTTCAAAAGAAGTGTCATATAAGCATCAGTGAAACCACATTAATAATGAAATCAGAGTATTTCTTCAGTTCCCATTTCAGCTGCTGACTCGCATCATCAGGATAGAAGAAAAATTCTACTCGTGTTACAAAAAGTGACGCTCTGAACTACACTAACCCAAGCCTTGTTTTTCAAGCACCATGACAGCAAAGGGGAAAATCTACTTGCAACAAAAGTTAAAGCTATTAATTGCACTGACCCAAGCCATGCTTTTCAAGTACTATGACAGCAAAGAAAACAATCTACTCATAACAAAAAGTACAACTCTAAACTCTACTGACCCAAGCCACATTTTACAAGCACCATGACAGCATAGAGGACAATATACTTGTAACAAAAGGTAAAGCTGCACTGACCCAAGCCACGTTTTTCAAGCACCATGAGCTTGTCTTTCATATTGAGGCACTTGAGGCACTGTACGCACAGCATCATATCCTGGGTCACGACCTCCTTGAGGAGTGAACTGAGCAGCCTCGTGAGAGGAGTCTTGGAGTGGTTAGAAACACGGTCTCCAAGTGGCTGCTTTCCCTTCACCTTGCCAACATTGCACTGCTCGCAAACGATGCACAAGCCACTGACTTCTGTGGGGACTTCCGCTGAGTCCATCATGGTGGATAACCTGGAGCAAAGGTAGTATTAGCAACATACACATTTGAAGATGGGGCAAAAATGAACGTTCACCCAACCTACACAATAGAGGGATTATGTACATATCTTTGAGGTTAACCAAGAATATACAATTAAAACATGTATATGCTGACTTTCTAACCTACAAGGAATTGTTTAATATCAGTCATAATTCTTTTCACATTTAAGATCTCACTAGGTTCTAAAATGAATACCACTGCTACAACAAAGCTTTAAAGAAAATGCGGTTGAAATTTTCACAAAAACATTAGGCATTAATGAAGTATGCTGAACTGTTGTGAATAAACTAGATATTAATTTTCATAGTGCTGCTGACCGATCAGTAGTCACAAACTCAATTTTCATAAACACTCAAAGCTAAATAATGGCACAATTGAGTTAATGTTTGCTTTTTTCAACATTGCCTACCACAATTGACTTTAAATTTGAGTTGAATTTTCAAACTTCAGATTTATCTGCCGCAGTCAAAGTGTTAATTTGATAAACTTGAACAGTCAAGTATAGCATACATATAAACTTACAAAATTGAATAAAATGTTTCCCAAAATGCTCAACCAACAAAATTGAAATCAAGAAAAAACAGTAAATGGAACATTTTGAAAGATGTGCACAACTAATCTCCTGCAAATAGCTTTGTGAACTGAATCAAAATATGAAATTGTTGAAGCATTCAAAATTGTACATGAAAACATAAGATGAACTTTAACTTTCAAATAAATAGAGTGATTTATTTCATCTGGAGGAAATCCCATACAACTCTCAAACTGAAAATAAGAAAATTTTAACTATAACTTAGTTAAAGACACCTAAGCCACAACCAATGTGATCTCAAACGAGCAAATACAAGTAAAAGGGACTTTATTATAAAATAAATAACAGGGAATCTATGCACAAATTATATCTCAACACAATATCCTACAATGATTAGCTTAGATAAGTTAGCTTAAACATCTCTAATCCCAAAAAAGTGTTTCAAAAACAAAAGTCCAAGAGAGACTCCAAGACCTGCACACTAAAACAGCAAGTTTAAAAAGAATTTGAAACTAGATACAAATTAAATAAGAAAGTAGTAGGTGATAAAAACATGATAGCAGTAAATAAAAGGTAGATAGTCCAAAACTAAACAAACAATCTATTCCATTTTCACAAATGGGAAGCCAACCTAATTTTTAACTCAGGCACGTTTTCCCCCTGGGAGTACTTATTCGGGTTATTCCCATAGATAAAATAGTTGTATTCCCATGATGGAAGGACGTAGCACACATTAAAATAGCAAGATAAGGAATATAAAGAAAAGGTCAAAGAAGAGATAGGAAAAGAAAGATAGATATGAAAACAGAGAGCGAACATAAAAGACTAAAGTCTTGAATGCTTATTTGAAGATAAGATAACCTACCATCATTCCCTTGGGGATGTCAATTTTTACAGCAGAGGATAGGCAAATGTACCTAATCTAAACCTACTGCCTATCCTGTGCTTCCTAATGGAGGGGTCTCTCACAAAACTCTGAAGTGAAAGTAACTTACAATATTTCAGGAAAACACGAACTGACCACTATGAGCTAAGATAGCCACCATTTACTCACCAGGAGATTTAACATTAAAATTAGAATGACACTGTTAGTACATCTTGTGTTAAACAAGATATTTCCAGTCCATAGCTAAGTCTGAAAAAAAAAATTGAACAGCAATTACAACATTTCCACTTAGAATTAGTAAGAAATAATATAAGTGCACAAAGTATTTGTCACAACTAGTTAATATGAAAGTTAATGAAGAAGGTTCCTAATATGAAGAAATTCATAGCATTACAATGGTAACCAAGTAATAAGGTTAATATCAATATTACAACTCATAACAAAACTGAGATGCAAATATCATGGGCAATTTTATAAAATTCAGGATTTCATTTATTTTTTTCAGAGTGAAATATGTTTTTCATAAATTGATGTATATTGTTCTACTGATAGAAATTTAAAAGCAAAGAAAATGCTAATAAAACTAGTCTACGTGTTTTTTTGTTCTACTGAAAACTAGCTGACATATTTACTGAAAATCAATTAGCAAAAAATCATCAGTACTAAGAAGGGAGTAATTACTGTTTCATTTGAGGGAAATTGAAGATGAGAAGAAGTGTTCAGATCTTGATCATTACATCTTGAATATGTTTGTCTACAGTGTCTGTGATATAGTGCTCTTTTCTCAGAAAATGTTAAGAGAACACTCAAATACTGAGAACAGAATTTATGGTTCTCAATTCTATATCCTCATTCTTTTTTCAGCAGTGGCCATTTAATAACTAAGAGTATGCTTGTACATCTATATTGTTTTACTTTCATTCATTGAAATACAGGGTTACCTCAGTAATAAATGCCTTCTTTCACAGCTTGTATTGTGTTGACAGCTTTGTATTGGGTTACAATTGTTAACATTCTTCCCAGGTGCCCAGTTTTTACCAACAAGTTTCAACATCATCCTTTGAGATCTCATTTTTCTTAGGAATAACTTAACGACAGCATCTCACAACGGAGTCACATGATTCCTTTCACTTATACCCAAACCCCTTTATTATTCTCATTACTCATTCATTCTCTTAGTATGAATTATAATGATGTAATTTTTTCATTAAATGTGCACATGAGAAAGGAAATATTAATGAAACTAGGCTTTAATAGATAGTGAAATGAATTATTTTGTTTTAATAACATTCTTGTGAAAAAATCATTTTAAGAAACAAATTTTTTGGGTTACAAGATAACATTCAGAACAAATTAAATTTGTAACCCATGGTTCCAAAATATATTCTTACTTTTATTATGCTTGTGTGATTTGTTCAAACCAATTGTGTTCCAAAATTTTATGGCTCTTCAGGCACTAGAATCTTCTCTCCAAAAGGGACCTACAGGAGATCAAAAATCAGGAATTTTTGACTCCCATATCAAAAGAAAAAGAAAATAAAAACTCCAGAATCATCATTTTATTAGAAATGTTACAAGGATTCTAAAACTGTCTTTAGTTTTGCAAGAAAACTCATTGACTTATATTTGTTTGAAATATCTGATGAAATAACACATAAATCAAATATTTCCAATTTTCTCAAAAACCAACACCAAAACCAAAAAAGTTAAACGAGCAAAATGCCTTTCTTTTTAAAAATCACATACACTATGCAAATCTCAGAACAATTGGCCCAGAAAATTTAAAATCGATGGGCAGACTAAACATTTTTGCACTTGCCAACCACGAAAACTATATTTGTCAACAATTTTAGACATGTCTGTTACATGCTAAATCTAAAAAACATGCACTATTCTGAAAACTAGCACTAAATTAATAAATCACTTGCACACTAAACGACTGTTCTTAAAACAATTTGGGCTAATAAGCTCGACCATGTAATTAAAAAATCAGTATTCATCAGAAAAAGACAGCAGCATACAACCTCACAACCTCGAAGTCCAACATTCCATCAAAATATTTGGCACTCACTATTTTCATTCACGGCTGATCTCATAACGAGCTTCAGTTTGCATTCCATAAAATTACTACCACTAGATGGCACAGGAAAATATCACATACCTCACTCATTGTCACACAATCTCATACAATATAAGCTAAAACAGTTAATAGAATACCACGGCATCACACTGGAACACGCTCGGTCCTGTTTATCAGCAGGCCCGTATTAATGCATTTGAAGAATTTGTTGAATGCAATTTAGCATGCCTTAAGGGTCAAAGTAAAAGATTCTGCTGGGACTACCTGGCTGTGGCTTCTAGTACACATGATGACAACTCACACTGGGGAACATAATTTTTGTTGAGTTAGATCTGACAGTTGTTATTAAATAATTTTTGGGTACTAAATCTAAAACTGATCTCAGTGTTTTCCATCATGTCATGTTTTTCAACTATAAGATTTCAATTTGTTAAATAATTGTGCAAAATACTGTACAGAGCAGGTGCAGTAGTTGTTTTGTAAAAATTTGCAAATTTTAACAGACGATAACAAATGAAAGAATAGGCATGAATAGAATGTTTGCTACCCATCATTATATTTTTCCAATGGATAAGGTTATAATTTTTCACAGGTTGAGATAACAATTTTCGCTTGCAGTTTTTTCTATACTGTTGCGTTTGATGCTCCAACAATAGACAGGCATCATATGAACAAACATCTGGCTTGGTGAAATCGTTCAAAAAGCTTGAAGAAATCGTTCACCTTGTTCGTCTCCGGGAACAATTTACGATTTTTCCACAATTTTTCGGAAAGCGGGCAAAATGAGAATGCATATAAAATTTTATTTAAAACCCATGTTACAACTAAACACTTCGTAGCCCTTAACTAATTTCTTAATAATTTCTGTGTAATTATTACCTGCACGTGTATCTGCAAGAAAGTTATTGACGACGCTTTTGAATGAAAGCCAAGCATTCTTTTCAAGGTTTGATATACTACCAATATGAATTGTTCATCTTATGTGCTGTCTAATTTGTGGACCATCACACACACCGGCCTTGATTTTTTCGATTGAAAGTCCAGGAAAGACCAAGATGATGCTCTTCTGTGAAGTTTGGTGTTTGTCGGCCTTAACAGGCTCTAGTTTTATCTGAGGTATTCGAAATAGCTGCAGGGTCACCAGGCGCG
>JACJUY010013317.1:0-20055 GCA_014220935.1 Platorchestia sp. MABIK | reverse complement strand
TAAAAGTGAAAAAACCCTTTGCATTTTCACTCCTGACCAAGGAACTATCCTTACTAAATCTTGCGAACCATTCATTCAAAACAATTTTGGTCTGCGTCAAGGATCCGTTCTTGATCCGCTATTGTTTTCTATTTTCATTAACAATTTCTCTCGAATGCCTTCTAACACACGAATTTCCATGCATGCAGATGATGTTCAAATCGCAATGAAAAGTTCTGTACCGGAAATACCGCAGATGCAAATTAAAGCTGAAACCCTATTGATAAGTCGGAAATCATGGTACAACCAAAATGGTCTCAAACTAAATGCCAGCAGAACGCAATTCATTATTTATGGGTCCAAAGACGCAATCAAAAAATTCTGAATCTCACTCGTACGGTAGGGAATAAAGACATCAGAGGAAGTAAAAAATGTAGGTATTTGGTTCGATGGAAACATGTCCTTCAAATCCCACGTTGAGAAAACCTGCAACAAAATTTACGGAACTTTAATGTTTTTTCATCGAATAAAAAGTATGCTTGACGAAGTATCTAGATTATTTGCCATTCAATCTTTAGTTTTATCACCTATTGACTATTGTGGCCAAGTATAGGGACATATATCTCAATACCTTAATCAAGTGTTAGAAAAACGCATGAATTTCGCAGCCATGGTGGCATGCAAAGGTAAATTCAAAAGGCGTGATCACTAACAGCCAGTTGTGGGCATCGATCCTCAAAATAGTAGTTCGATCCCAAGCTTCCGATCCCGGTCAATGGCTAATACGACCTTCCGATCACGCCATCAAAAAATTGAAGCGATCCCGAACTTCCGATCTTCCTAATACACGCACACTTTTTCACAGTCACCGTTCATTATGAGCAGCATGAAGCCCCGCGCACTGCAAGCAGTAAACGTTCACTGCTGCGCTTATACACGGAAGGGTTCAATCACAGCGGCTGATATGTGATCATGCGTTAAACGGTGTCGCAAATGATATCATCCTTTAAGAATGTCAGCATGTCAAAACCCCAAACTTTGGGTGCAAAACTTTCCTCATTTCCTGCGCCTGATTTTACAGATTTCATCATAATAGAAGCTTCTTTTCGAAATTGTGCCCTCAATGTCTGAATTTTTCTTTCAAAATTGATAATCCAAAAGTTAGTTATTTTCCTATCAGTTGGTAGGCGTCTTCTTTTACCAATTTATTTTATATGAATCCAACTTTATATTCCATAAGCATGGATACTGCTCGTGTTATTAATCAAAATAGAAACCTCATCACGTGACCACAGAGAGTGCGGCATTGTCACAGCCTCCCTTCGCGACGTCTGAATCATCGCTGCGGAGCTTACATACGCGCGCTCTTCACCGTCACCGTTCATTGTCACTGACGTTCTAGGGAAATTATCTAACTTGCTTAATATGCCGGTGACGGTGATAAGCATCGGTGCCGCTTACGCAATTAAGCTTATTTTAGCTAGCAGTGGGTGGAGCTGAGAGACACTCATAAGGGGAGCCCGGACGTTTAGGCATTTATAAGAAGGCACTAATGGTACTCAACATAGGCACCTATGGCACCTATGGAATGTTGGCATTTATGGCAGTTTCGTTGGCATTTGAGACATCCAATGCAGGCATTTTAGAAATGAACAAATCGTGCTTTTCCTGACAATCAGCCGGTCCTGCAGTTTCGTAAAAATGAGTTTTAAAGCATGAAATGAAAAAGTAAAGCGAGTTAAAGGTATTGTATTTACCGCAAAGTTCACGAGAAAACATTTTTAATAACAAATTCATTCTACACATGCAATACAAATATTATTTTATAACTTGGAATGAACATAATAGTAACGTGAATCAAAATCTTAACTTCAACAACAGTGAAAATACCGAAACATTGTCAATAGAGACGACCAAAAACTTTTATAATCTATTGTTATTCGTCAGTCAATTCACTGTTACAAGCTGTGACAATAAGCTTCTTAACCTTTTCATAGGTCAAACTCAACTGTCGATCCGAGAGTATATGCGTAAGTTTTGAGAATGATCTTTCAACTTCGACAGATGTAACGGGGGCGTATTTGAAACATGCGACATCGCTCGCTGAAAGATTATCAACGCATTGAACATTTGTTCCGTTAAGAACCTGATCAATATCTTTCATCTGTCCTAGGCCAACATTAGAATCAAATACATTACGGCATTTTTCAGCTATGTGTTTGTCTTTTTCTCTGGGAATGCTCCTTAATTTTTCCATAGTGCTATCAACCAAATCTAAAGCATAATGCATCGGAATATTTATTTTTTCTATCGCTTGTATGATTTGCTGTAGCTTTTGAAAGTGTGCTTTGATGAAGGAGAGATCGTTTTGCAAACTACATCTTTTTCACTTCAAATTAATCCAAGTCAAGTTCAAATTCATCCAAGTCAAATTCAAATTAATCCCACTCTAAATCGAGTTAAGAATTGACATAATCACTCGTTAATTTGAGCGTTTTTGTGTTAAATATATATCTATTGGGTGTGATAAGCAAGACAAACGTTTTTCCTTTCAGCAAGGTAAACACAAAATTTTCTGCAGGTGTTTCAATCTAAAAACGAAATGTCGTAAAATGTGGTAAGTATCCAGCATCAGGAGGCAGAGTGTGATTCAGATCTTAGAGCGGCGAAACGATACAAGTCAACTATAAAAACTTCGTATTTTACTCATTTACGCTCTTTTTACAATTATACATTAATGGCAGTATGCATCCATTCAAATATTTATGTTCAAAAGGTAATTTTAAGTCACACATACACATAGTGGTATCGAAGATTTGTTTACTCATACAGAGATTTATATGTGTGAAATTCCACTTTATCACATATTTATATAAATGAAATAACACACATGCAACTACGTAAGATTACCATTGGAAGATTTGTAGATTCAATCTTTAAAAGAAATATATAGATGCGATTCACTGAGTACTTATATACGATACAATTTGATAACAATTTAAATGAGTACATTACTACGCAGATACAATCCTGCATTAGCAGCAAAAACTGTGCCATCCTTCAAATTAATAGGCCAAGGCAAATATATATCTCTGTCGATGAAACAAATTGTAACTTGTTTACAAAAATCGTTTGAACAAACAAAAAAAGACTTCGTTGCTATATTTCTTTGAAAGGTTAGATGTACTTATCGTCCAATGGTAATCTTATGTAGTTGCATGCATTTATGATTTTATATGTGATAAAATGGAATTTCACGCAAATATGTAAATCTCTTTATGAGTGTAAATAAATCCTCTATACTACTATGTGTAGGTGTAACATATAAATTACCTTTTGAACACAAATATTTGAATAGATGCATACTGCCATTAATGTTGAATTGTAAAACAACTTTAATGTGTAACAGAATGCGAAGTTTTTATATTTACCTTGTAGCGTTTACTCCGCTCAAAGATCTAAATCACATTCTGCCTCCTGATGCTAGAGACTCATTACATTTTACGACAACTTGTTTTTAGATTGCAACGCCAACGGAAATTTTATGTATTCCTTTCTAAAAGGAAAAACATTCTTCTTGTTCATCACCCCCAATAGATACATATTTAACACAAAAAACGCTCAAAATGTCGAATGATTGTCAATTCTTAACTCAACTTAGGATTGGATTAATTTGAACTTGACTTTGATTAATTTGAATTTGACTTGGATTTATTTGAATTTGACTTGGATCAATTTGAACTTCACTTGGATCATTTTGAACTTGACTTGGTTTAATTTGAAGTGAAAAAGGTGTAGAATTGCGCATCAATTCCTGAACAGTGCATTTGGTGGGCAGCATCTCCAGTATCCTAAGTTTCGAAGAAATCTTTTAGAGCTTCGAGGTTAGAAGCATAATAGAGAGCAGCTGATAACCACGTTCTCCACCTCGCGATAATTTGTTGTGGGGGCAAGCTCAGGGTTGTGGCACACTCACGAAAGTGGGCTCACCTACTTGGCGACTTAATTAAGGAAAATTTTCTTGCCATTTACAGTCAAACTGTCCCCATGTGGAAAATAGCGAGCGAACTCCTTCGGATATTCTATGAAATCCATGCACTAAACACATGACATGGATCATGCGAGGAAACAGAACCTGCAAAGTTCTTACAGATTTCTTCATGTACGAAGCAGCAACCGTAACAAATAGAAGTACGTTGTTATACTTGATGCCATCTGGCCATAATATTGCAACAGAAGAGGCGAATACCTGTGATGTATGTGAACTGTTGGTTGACAAGACAGACTCTATTGTTGAATGCATGTTTTGTTTATCTGACGCTTTTAAGGTACCTACAATCACATTCACTAAATGTCTTTCCAGTGGATCATTAGTTTCATCAATTGAAATCCAAATATTTTTATCACGAACATTTTTTCTTATTTTATCTATGATTTTAAAGTAGTTTTCTCTACATAGCATTTTCACAGAGTTGATTCATTTGGGATGCTCTTTCCGGTATATTATTCGAGAAATGATCTAACGCTTTCATTGGTCAATTTCCACAAGGGTATACGTTAGCATCAATGAAAGTCTTGCACAAGACATCTTTAAACGTACGGTCCAAGTTTGACGAATACTGAATAGTAGACGCGTTAGCAGAACTGGCCGCACTTCTTGACGGTTTTGAATTCTCCATTTCCAGGTCGTCTTATCGATGCCGTTTAGATCGAAGGTGTTGGTGCACAAAAAATAATTTTTTCACATTTACCCACGTCTTGCATTTATTGCAGTATAATTTATTATTTGCACCACTAGAAAAAACATTTTCGCCGTATTCTGTGATGTATCCAAGAATCTTGGCTGCATCTGTTTGTTTGGCTTTATGGGTGTAAGTTTTAACCGTGGAGTACTCGCCATACAGTAACATGACTTGAAATGCTGTTGAGCAGCATAGCGTGAACTATCACGAGGATTTTGTTCAAAATGTTGAATGATTCGTCCTAGGTGATCGTTGCGTGGACACCCTCTTTCCTGCCTGTTTATCCTGAAGCTTTCATTTTCACGCAATCTTCTGCGTGAGTTGGTGAAGAACCTGTGTCCAGGAACCTAACGATTAGCGAAGCGTTCTCTGTCCAACTGCGAAGCAAGTAAAGCATTTCCTGCTGCAGCTCCGTACATGAAATGCGTGTCAGCAAATTCTGCATTCGTGAAGTGCTCCATGCTTACTGTTCGACGTGCAGTTAACAAATAACCAATAAAATACCGCTCTTCCCCACTTAACTTAGTACTATGAATTTAATTTTCAAGTTCGATACAAACATGCGACTGTTCCATAAACATTTCCCTTTCTATGATTGTCCGTGCAGGTACATTTAACACGTAAAGCCTAACTTCGTTGGCAGCCGGTGCTTGAGCGCTGAATATTTAAGATTTAAAAATTTTTCAACTTGAAATTACTCGAAAACAGTGGAATTTTAAGATTTTTATTACTCCGGAAAATCGTTTTATTTTGCGGTTTTCTACATGTAGTTTCATTTTTACCTCTACACCTTTTTCACTTCAAATTAACCCAAGTCAAGTTCAAATTAACCCAAGTCAAGTTCAAATTAATCCAAGTCAAGTTCAAATTAATCCAAGTCAAGTTCAAATTAATCCAAGTCAAGTTCAAATTAATCCAAGTCAAGTTCAAATTAATCCAAGTCAAGTTTAGTTTAATCCAAGTCAAGTTCAGTTTAATCCAAGTCAAGTTCAGTTTAATCCAAGTCAAGTTCATTTTAATCCAAGTCAAGTTCAAATTAATCCAAGTTAAATTCAAATTAATCCAACCCTAAGTTGAGTTAAGAATTGACATAATCACTCGTTAATTTGAGCATTTTTGTGTTAAATATGTGCTTATAGGATGTGATGAACAAGAAAAGCGTTTTTCCTTTCAGTAGGAAATGCATCAAATTTCCGGCGGTGGTGCAATCTAAGAACAAGATATCGTAAGATGTGGTAAGTTTCCAGCATCAGGAGGCAAAATGTGATTCAGATTTTTAAGCGGAGTAACAGATAGAAGCCAATTTTAAAAATTTCGTATCATGCAACTTGTAGAAAACTATTTTTTGTCTTCCGTTTCGTGAGAATGAAAGATGATACGAGATGAAGTTTTCGTTTATTGTCACTTAATTGTTTCTGCAGAGAGAAAAACAAATAAATGAATTCTGATGAGAATAATACAAATACAATGATTTACACACAACTCTAAGCAAGTTCATGATAATTATTAAAGGCAATACTCTACTAAGTAACTGACAACTTAACACATTTATTTTAGTACAATTGAATGCTTAAACGCAAGAAGTGCTTCTCACCGAATCATCGGGAAACCTAGGCTGTTGACTAGAAGACATCTTTTCCTCGTATGCCTGGATTGAAAATTTCAGGCGTAATTACAACTATCGTTGTATCGTACGGTACTAAAGCAAATGCTACGGAGGCGAGTCTTCTACACTACTCATTAAAGACGTTTTACAATTCCACTGTAATGGCAGTATGCATCCATTCAAATATTTTTGCTCAGCAGGTAATTTTATGTTGCACATACACATAGTGGTATAGAGGATTTATTTACACTCATAAAGAGATTTATTTGCGTGAAATTCCCCTTTATCAAATAAATAAAATCATAAATGCATGCAACTACGTAAGATTACCATTACACGATATGTATATTTAACCTTTAAAATATATATGGCAACGAAGTCTTTATTGCTTGTTCAAACGATTTTTGTAAAAACATGTTACAATTTGTTTCATCGACAGGGATGATATATTTGCCTTGGCCTATTCATTTGAAGGGATGACACAATTTTTATTGCTGATGAAGGATTGTATCTGTGTAGTAATGTACTCATATAAATTGTAATCAAATGGTATCGTTCATAGGTACTCAGTGAATCACATTTGCATATTTCTTTTAAAGATTGAATCTACATTTCTTCCAATGGGAATCTTATGTAGTTGCATGTAAATGATTTCATATGTAAATATGTGATAAAGTTGAATTTCACACATAAAAATCTCTGGATGAGTAAACAAATCTTCGATACTACTATGTGTATGTGTAACTTAAAATTTCCTTTGAACATAAATATTTGATTGGATGCATACTGCCATTAATGTAGAATTGTAAAAAGAGCTGAAATGAGTGGTAAAATATGAAGTTTTTATAATTGACTTGTATCGTTTCGCCGCTCTAAGATCTCAATCACACTCTGTCTCCTGATGCTGGATACTTACCACATTTTACGACATTTCGTTTTTAGATTGAAACACCTGCGGAAAATTTTATGTATTCCTTGCTGAAAGGAAAAACGTTTGTCTTGCTTATCACCCACAGCAGAAACATATTTAACACAAAAACGCTTAAATTAACGAGTGATTATGTCAATTCTTAACTCAACCTAGGGTTGGATTAATTTGAACTTGACTTTGATTAATTTGAACTTGACTTGGATTAATACGAACTTGAATTGAATGAATTTGAACTTGACTTTTATTAATTTGAATTTTACCTGGATTAATTTCAACTTGACTTGGATTAATTTGAACTTGCCTTGGATTAATTTAAATTTTACTTGAATTAACTTGAACTTGACTTGGATTAATTTGAAATGAAAAAGGTGTAGTCCTGAAACACCCTGTGCACTATAATACTGATATAGAATGGAACAGATGGATTTTAAACATAATTTTTCTATGATTCATATTTCAAATTGATGTCAGAACAGGGAAACAGAAATGTGAAACAGCGAAATTTCACGTTTCATTTGAACCTGTAAAATATAGAAGTAATTTATAATTGTTGAGACGATCGATCAACATTAATTTATTTCTATAAATTACTTGCATAGGAGACAATATTGCCACAAATTGCGTACAATATGTGATCATATTGTTCACTATTAAGGCTTCTTAAATCACTGAAAACAGTGGGGAAATAGAAGAAAAACTGAAGCAGAAGTAGTTCTGGAGTACCAAAACTCGAGAGGTCGCACACGCGTATTGACACTTCAAGTAAAGTAGACCGACGCAGCTTCAAAAACGCAGTCTTCAAGTACGCAGCTTCAAAAACAGTAACAGTTTTTGAAGCTGCGTACAATATGAAACGACATCTAAGCGAAACGGATTGGTCGTCAAAATCAAAATCCCTCAAACATAGAGAGAATTCAAAATCAAAATTTGTCGTCATTTTGCGTATCCACAATAATTGTAAACAGCAGCACAAGCTGGAAAAGTGGTTACGAATTTCTATCGGTAATTACTCTATATTTCATAACATCTTACCACATGCACCACATTTTTGTAGGATGCGTATGCAATGTGATTGCTTGTGTGCGAATATTTACGTACATGTATGCGAATAATTTTGCATGTGTGGTGTGAGTGTATATGTGGATACGTATGTATATGTGTGTATATATATATTTAGATATATATGTGTATACTCGTATGCATATATATATACGGAAACAGCAGTTCTTGTAAAATTGCTAAACAAGCGACTTGTATTTGTCCTATAAATACCGTTTCTTTTTAATTTGCATTTGTACAATTTCTTTAATACCTATAAATTTGTCACGTTACCTACCTCGTCACCTCCTTGCTTAATTGTGAAGCATTTAAAGGAGAAATTTGTCGTATGATTTAAAGCATGCTCTTGGAGGCAGTAAACTTGCTGCTATTTTATTGTGCTCGCTCCAAAAATATTTTTGTATATCTGCTGTTTTGACCTGGTAGTTTTGGATATATTTTATCCGCTAACACTTTCAATATCAATCCCTCATGTCAAGAAAGTCAAAGCTCAAATATCAATGTACGTGGAAACTGTCACAAGCGTTTTCACCTCACTAACTTCATCATCTTTACATTTCTTTTACTGCATTCATAAATGAACATTATTAAACTTCAACTAACCAGCAATGGGATGGATTTTTGTTTTTCTCTCATTTTTATGTACAAGCATTGACATGGGCCGTCATGGTCCACATCTATGTATATCCACTCTGGACCTTGCACATTAAAACATTTTTTAAAAGGCGACGTAATTCATCTTATGTAATAACTTTATAGATTATCAGTGTAATAACTCCATAAGACTTTATAAGACATTTGTGGATTCCTGTCTTAAAATGTTCTTGTTAGTCTTGCATGGCAATTTGTCGTTTCTTATTACGCTCGTGGGTATACCATGACAACACTATTTAGGTAGTTAAGTTTTCATATTATCCCTGTTGTGCATGTTGTAAATGTTATGGTCAGCATTGTACAATAATTTCATGTTTTAGACTCTGGTGAATTCCTGTGTGCCAATTAGCGTAGGAAATATCATAAATTTGTGTTATGGTACAATATTTTATTCTCTCCGAGCTCGTCATTTGGGATATTAGTTGATACATAGGAATGAAAACATTATTCCGCGTGTCGACTTTATAGGCTTAGACGCAGAATAATTTAAATCTGCCATCTTATTTTCAGCATTAATCCTTCATATCACTAGCTCCTATGCTCGTATGCTCGTATTTCAATATAAGTGTGCACAAACGAGAGCGTCTTCAACAATTCATCACTAGGATTATGTTTTCTTAGTTACTTGTATTTGTATGCATTGTCAACATTAGATTAACGAAACGAATGGAATGCAATTTTTTTTGTGCTTTTCTCTCAATATATTCTTTTTTGACAATTGGCATGGGTATTACGATACCCATGTGTGAATACCAACTAAGGATCTTAATGTTAACATATTTGAGTGCATTTTTTTCTGCTTCTTTCTCAATCATTTGTTTCGACGATTGACATGGGTCTTGTCTGGGTAACATTAATTAATAATCTTAAGGCCAAGATGTTTTAAAACCCAATGTTATACATTTCATGTACCAAATTTATTGAAAAAAAACTGTTTTTCTTCTTCTTTCTTTTTTAAATGTACCGAGTGAAATATTCATACGTGTTGTGAAACAAAGAAAGTCCGGTTCATTGAAGATTGAAGTCGGCAGAAAATAACGTTGTTGCAATCGAACTTCTGTTGTATGCACAAGACCGAGAATCGCTTCGCAATGAAGTGTTCCTTTGTTTTTCCTTCACAAACAGTCGTCCATAAATGATGACCTTGACTAAACAGTTTAACTGCATGCCTAACATTTTTGAACATAGACGCCTCGAAGAAGTGCCAGCAGAACGATGGTCGATGATTGCTCGTTGGACGTACAGGCTATAAAATAAAATCAACTTTTAATACTTTCTCTTAATCGATGTCATGGAGAGATGTTTCGGCCACCTATCACCTCGTCATTTTTTACGTTTTAGATTCGATAAGCAGCCTACGATGTTGACGCTTTTGTCCAAGCCAGAGTGAACTTATTAAGTTAAATATACAGTAGCGCCAGAAAGAAACTCCCTAGCGCCAATTTTTCATTAACTTGTAAACTGCAGTAGATTTAACCTAACTGATCTTAATAAGCGATGTACCATTCGATTCTCATTTTCTCCTGAAAATATTACTATCATTAATGTCTTTTCCTTTAAATTATACTGGTTTTCTCGTTAGTTTTAAAAAAAGACAAAAAAAGGGAAAAGAAAACTCTGCAAATTACTAAAATTTTACACTGAATTTTGAGTACAAGATTATCTTCACAATAAAATAAATGTGTCATTATTTGGTAGCAGAACCTTTCTGCGGTTTGACGGCTTGCAATTTCTTTGGCATTTGCCCGAATAGTTTCCAATAGTAGGCTGGAGAAAGAGCATTCCGCTTCAATTTTATTTCAACCCAAAGTTCATCAAGATAATTGATGGTCTTTGTGTAACCGTCCTTGATAAAGTAACTCGCGTTCTCAATCAGATTATGGGTGGTGATTGGGCAGGCCAATCCAGACATAAAATGCCATGCTCCAGGAGCAATTTTTCGACATTGGTCGCTGTGTGTACGTACGGGAGCATTATCCTGCCTGAAGATGGGATTCTGTTCCATATTATCATTCTAGGGCACAAATGCTCTGCTAACATTTCAATATAGTTACCCGAATTAATTCAACCTTGCAGTCGAGTGAGAGGCCCAGGACCATGAGCACTGATGACTCCCCATACCATGACAGAACCTTCAAACCCTTCAAGTGCTGGAACTGTACACCTGGGATGAAATTTCTCGCCTCTCATTCGTTGAACATATTGCCAGCCGTCGCTGCCTAACCTAATGAATTTGCAATCATTGCTGAAAAGTACGCTCAGCCAGCATGAGGCGTTAAATTTTTGTGACTTCTGACAAATTCCATGCGGCACTTTCTGTTCTTCACCAATATCATCGGTTTGCGTCTTGAAATACAACCTCGCAACTTAAATTCAATCAATCTATTCATAATTGTTGAAACAGAACACTTTTCAACCAGGACACATTCTGTTTGAACCTGAGAAGCAGTTTCAAAACTGTTTCTGGGGTTGCAGATCTTTATGACGCGATCTTACCTGTAAAGCTATGGCTTCCTAGAAAAGCGGTGCCGTTGTTTTACGGCCGTAATGTAGCGGCGGATGACGTATCAAAAACGTTGTATATTAATTAATTCAGATCCCAATGGTTTCCTAGAGAACGGTGGTCGCAACATAGCGCTGCTGCCAGGTGCACGCCGGCCGCTGTAGCGTCCGGTCATAAGTTGGTCAACGTTTTTTACGGTGTCGGTGTCTTTGATTCATTGTAGAAACACTGATTATAATTTTGAAAAAGTAATGTGGAACGGCGAAAGATGAAATGATAATTGGTTTTGTTATAAATGATGAAGCTCTGTATAATGTAAAGAGTAAAGACTATACAAAAACTCAACTGAAACGAAATCTTTGGAATAATATCGAGACTTCTCTCAAAAACATCAGGTAGATTCATGCAAATTGTAGGTAAAAACACAAATATTTTTATTTGATTTTATCATACACATAGAGAAAGTGATATATGTGCAATATTAGTAGGAACTCATAATATTTGCACCTACTTTTAATGAATAGGTACGTTAAATAAATAATTTGCATCTACAATAGAACTTGCATTTAATGGTTCCATCGAAAAAATACTAATAAAGCCAGAGATCAACTCCAAAAAAATATAACCATGATTGACCCGCAGCCATGACTCCACACATCATGTGGTTCAATAGTGGGTGTCTGTGTGGCTTCTCATATTGTCATCTAAAATAATGACATAGGAAATTTAGCCATACCATGATTATTTATTAATGTTGTGCTGCATAATTATGTTGCCATTCAGAACTAGGCCCGTTAGAGTAATTTTTAAATATTTATCGAATGCCAGTTCTATCGAATGCCAGAACGAACATTGTGCCCTGTTCAAGGAACTAAATTTTGAGCGTGTACTGGAAGCACATCATAAGGATGTTTTTGACCTGGAGCAAGTAGGCTACTTGTGCTTCCCTTAAAATTTAATGTGATATACAGGCACACATAATCAATTTGTCTGTAGTTTCTGGGGCAGTAGCAATAGGCTTGAAGAAAATTCTAAAATTACCGCATACAATTTCAAATGTATTTTCAGTTGTCCTTCGAGCTTGAGATAGTCGATAGTCCTAGACTGCTTTCGATGAATCGTATACATTGCTGTCTTGGGTAAGGTTTCATCATATTTTCGTGCAGAGCAAAAGCTTCATCATCAACTATCACATGTGGTACAACATTATTTGCAAATGCACCCTCTGTAGATCGACTTTTACGAGGAAAGTCCACCCTAAATCAAGAAAATGGCTGTCACGTTTTTTCTATAGGATCTAGATCTATGAAATTTGGCGTACGTATGTATTTTTGCAAGGAAATATGGGTAGTTTGTGTAACTTTTCCATTTTCGCCATAATAACGGAACTGATGGGGGAAAATAGGGGAAAAGTGGGTACGCCTTCTCAAAAAAACGCCTTCTCAAAAAGTACTCATCGTAGAGCAATGATTTAGGTGTCATTGGATGTGCAAACAGTTGCTGCATGAAGAGTCGCGGGATTGAATTGAATTTCGCAATGTTTAGTTTTCATGAAATTTTTAATTTTGATTTTAAAAATTCATGTTTTTTCCGTAGATTTTTCAGTGTGACCATTGTAGCACTGAGCACATCTGGGAGGCGCGAGGCGGCTTCTTATACTCGTAGACCCACTGAACAGGAGGAGAGGGATGGAGGCACCAAACTTGAGGTTGCCAAATTACCGAACGTCTTGAGCAGCTGACAGATAAATACCTATCTTACTAGAAATAAACCGTCGGTTAGCAACAACGAGTTTATCTGACGTGGCACATGCGCTGGCTCGCCCACGCTGACTAGCGCGCTCGACCCAACCCCCCTTTTCCACCCCGTTTCCTTTTTTCTGGAGGTAGAGATCGTTCTAAAACTTTGCCTACCTGTAGACTAAATATTTCTCTATCGAATTGAGCAATAAAAAAAATCCAGATATTTCTGGAGTTTCCTTAGACGTTCCCCTTAAATATCTCACTTTCCTCAAAACAATCGTCTTTTGATGACTCTTCATCTTCCAGGTATATTAATAATGCTTTGTTTAGATCGTCCACTCTGACAGCGTGAGGAACCATGTTTTCACTGCAATGCTCACTGCAATGCATTAGAGCAACTCCCAACTTTACACATATGAACGGTCGTTATATTACGTTTGCCGTATCACGCCAAATTACAGTCGTAAAATAGCGGCGCCGCTTTTCTAGGAAACCGTAGCTTAAGAAGTAACTCTAAAGCGGCTAGATTTTGGACATATATCTCGAACGCTGATACCTTATGACAGTCAACCATGTAGTTTTTTCGTCTCACATAAACATGTTTCATTAGCTCTTGCATTTTCCTCACTCAAGTTACGCTGAAATTATTTGCATTCGGATGTAACCGAGTTAATAAATTGGTATTGAGTTTACCTTTGAAACGTTTTCCTGTAATTAATGTGTAACATAAAGTATATTCCCATTTCCTCAAATATGTGGTTAAGCACTAATTTTTCCTTATTCCATTATTCATTTTGTTCTGCCTTAAAAAATCTATCATTTCGCCTAAGTGAGAGTTTCCAGCACCGTTTTACCACGTACAGATCGCAACTCAAAGTTATTCACCCTGTTATTTCTATTTCTGATGCATTTACAAATTTTGATCTTACTTCTGCATTAATAATACGTACACAATGTGAATTATCAATAGTTTCTCCGATTTACACTGAAGAGAAGGGCATTACACATACATGGAGATTCCAAGATTCTTGTATGGGACATCTAAATTAGCGAAATGCTACCCTTAATTACTCTTTTTCGATTTTCAAGGATAGAGGACAATTTAGCGACGCCTGAAAGCATAGTAAAGATGTGTAAATCCAATACCTTTCTTTTAATCACCCGTAAGTGTTTATTCTGTCAAAATATTCCCATGCAAAAGAAATGAATAAATAAGTTTTCTTTTAACGAGCATAGCGACCCAATTTTACCCCTACGAATGCCAATAAAATTTTCTGTGCATTGTTTCCCTAAATATCAACTATTAAGTAGCACATCGGATGAGGTGCTGATCCTTGTCCTTATTTCTTAGAGTCTTCCTTGAACAATTCATGTACTTCATTGTCAAGTCTATTACAATTTTGAAAACTCAGCGAAGGCATAGCGCGTGATTTTATCAAGTGTTCATGCCACACACGCCAGTACTTCAGGAGTCCATCGCACGACTCCGTGACTCAGGAGCAAGCGCTTGTGCGAGGAAGAAGCTGTATATAGCTGTTACAATTTGGTAATTTGGCTGTAGCTCCTACTGAAAGGCTGGTTTGCTGGGCTAGCCGCTCGAAAAAATTGGCAAGCGTACTTCTCATCTCATACATTCGTCTACTACGGTTGTTTCTGGTAATTTGATGAAGCCCCATACGACTTTCTCTACCTGCGATAGCAGCTCAACTTTATATCTCACACAATCCTTGTAATCGTGGGGCCGTCATTTAAAGAACCCTGGGCCGGTAAGCGAACATCAAAAATATACCAAGCAATTAAACATGAAGATCCGTTGGGCGGTTAAGCATTCGCCAGTTCAAAATTTTAATTAAGCATGTAAGAATGTATGACAGGTGGGAAATATGTCCTTGCTGTTGGAACATCTGATTCAACAGTTCGTAGCAACTTTTAGAAAAAATATGTATGCATACTCTTCGTAGAAAACACTAGTAACTTTTGATTCAAGTTATACGCCGAAGTTAAATCACACTTCAAGGTAAGGATATCATCCATGTAACTTATATATTTTTGCCGGGCTTTTAACTTGCTTCAATTTCATTGCTTATAATTCGCTACTTTCACTTTGATATAGCAGAGGCACATTTTTAGGTAGACTCAATCGCTGTCGGACGTACGGGAAAAGGGTGCAGCAATCGTTTAAAATGCAAGAAAAAAGAGTCTAATCAAGCAAAAAAATCACACTATTAGTGAATGTGTTTGCCACCTGTTAAACTGCGAAAAGAAAAAAATAACTGTTGTCTTATTCTGCTTAAATCAGGGAAATTTATACGGAAAGCCAACAAAGCAGTGCTGGCAAGAAATGTGAAATATTGTGCTCGCCCCAGTCTCAAACGATAGGCCTGTTTGGAGTGTCCCTGTTCCCTCAGTCTTCCCTCCCCAGTCTAACTTTTTCGCCGCCTGCATGCGTGTTTTTCACCGCCTAAGCGATTTAATCGCTTAAATCGCTTAAGCGGGAAAAAGTTAAATTGGGTCACCGGGCTCGTATACTCCCCGCAGCCCTGCCTCCCGTCTTCCGACCGACCGTTCAACGCATGGGAAATCCTGAACTTTTTCGCTCCAAGCGGCCAAAGAAATTAATTTGATTTTATAAATTTTGGTAATGTCTAACCTCCCAGTGATGTTTTTTGTTCAATTCTTACGCGGCTGAAACAGCAAATGTACAAGAAAAAATGATTGTGTTTCGCACCTCCGTTCCCTGCCGACACCGATATTTTAAAGTGAGCTACGTAATTCAATAAGAATAACGGGTGGACGAGAAGTTGAAAAACATTCACAATCGCCTGGGAAAATAGGATGAATAGTGCGACTTATCTCGAATTGTAATTCAAATATGTTCTGAATCAAAGCGCTAGTCCTCCTACAGACGATGTGTTTCTGCTGATTCTACAAAATTACTGCAATCAATGAGACAAAAATTTCATAAAAGTGCTATCCCTCAATATTTCATATCATATTTTGCACCTGGTCTCATTCTGTTGAATAATTAAAGCGTCCTTCAAACACGAAGAAACTCTCTATGAACTAAAAATAACTACGACTCGTGTCGGAGAG
The DNA here is from genome assembly GCA_014220935.1 of Platorchestia sp. MABIK. Lineage (NCBI taxonomy): Eukaryota > Metazoa > Arthropoda > Malacostraca > Amphipoda > Talitridae > Platorchestia > Platorchestia sp. MABIK. The sequence goes on along the minus strand of JACJUY010013317.1, from coordinate 3,746 downwards.
TGTGACCTGATCGTACAAAATGTGGAATTTTGTACAACAAATTTCGAGAAACAGACATCAGGAACTCAGAGCACCACTAAGCGTAACCAACCTTCATTATGCAAACGTCATTGTTCACGGCCGTCCCCCTCTCTCCCTGCTCCTCGCCTTCTTCCTCCAGCATCAAAGGGCAATCCTATCTTCTCTCAGCTGTAAACTTAAATACCTCGATGAACGGCTTGAATTTACCTCACTTTTCATAAAATACTCACGGACTGAGGTAAAAATTAGCAAATCAGTATCACCAATAAATGTACAAAATCTACTTCGTTCACAGAATCCAGTTATAGCTGTGCACGAATAACGCACAATGCATCCTTTCGGGATTCGCATAGCAGCTCGGAAAGTGGTATTATCTAAACAAACGTTGCCTCTCAAGACATCCCGAAAAAATGGTTTTCTAAAAGGCAAAAAAACGGCCTTACCAAGCACAATGCCTGCAAGTAGGAGATTTTCACCCTCACACCCATTAGATCCTAGTGCTCAAATGACAGAAGGCTCGCAAACAGCCGCCAGTACTCCCGTCAGAGGATGTGTGTCACCTTCCAAAGCAACGTCAGTGAAGACTGTACAACCAATATCGCCCGATGAGGGAAAAAAAATATGTCAAACCTCCAGCAATCATATGAAAGTTTCAAGCAGTCCAATCTCAGCTGCAGCACCCCAACCACGTGCTGCGCCTCATCTCAACGCGCAAAACAGCGCGTCAGCTCCCCTACTCTGTGTCACCAACAACGCTCAGAATTGTCCATCAGCGACGGAGACACCAACGCCATCCTCATCAGTGGTACAGGACAGAATAGTTGTTTTAATAAGGAATCCTGTCCAGGCATTTCAAGCGTGGTAGACTCTTCTCATTCTCCAGATTATATGTTCGATGATATACACGCACAAATCGATACTGGCAGTAAAATACCCCAGAGCGTAAGCCGTGAGAACAAAGGAAAATTTTCAGTACAAAACAAAACAAAACAAAAACACTGTTCCTTCTTTTAACGGGTACTTGCACCCCCTTCAAGTAACAAGCTCTCCAAAAATTCATGAAATTATTCACAATTTGTCTCTAACAGCAGCATTTTTCAATAAATCACTAAGACAACAGGAGCCTCCCAGCCCGTCGTTGATTTTCTCTACAGTATCGAACATTCAGATCTTAATTCAGATCTATAAAGCAACTTTTTTGCTTTGAATTCACATATAAGTTCTCAAGACCTTGCACCTGTGGTGCCTGTCAGGATTTCTTCTGAAGTTGACTCCAATTGTCGAGAACCTTATGAACTTTGCTGCTTGGTGACAATATTCTAAGCACAATCTGAAGGTAGGACATCGATCGTTCGTGTTGGATCCAAACTGTTTCCTCTGGGCGTACTAATGACCTTCTCCATACTATGAATCGCATGCCTAGATTTCATAATAATATACTAAGTTTTGATGGTCTCTGCCACTCCCCCTCAGACCTAACTCGAATCAAAAAACCAACTGTAAGTGAGTACCCGCTTTCTCGTATTTATATTGCTAATGTTGCAGTGCGCAAAAATAAAACAAAGAGATGAATTTTTTCAAAAACCTGGGTTTAAACTTGATTCCAGTTCAAACTTACCCAGAAAATAAAAATGCTGACGCACTCAATAACATCCAATGGCCTCGCACCCAGGAAGAAAATATTTGTTTTCTTGGACAACTCGCAATGAAATCAACATTACAAATCACCTTGCCACAATGTCCTCATTTCAACAAATGTCAAGCAATAAGTTGAATTGTGGATCCCTCTAGTAAATCGAAAACTTCCCGGAATGAAACAAAGATTTTCACTTTAAACTCTGAAAAGAAAATAAGCCTATGCACGTCAATGCACGTGGTGCACCAGACCCTTCAAAAGTGAAATCGTCACCAAGCAGAGCTTTGAGTAACTCACCTATCCACAGCGTGAGGAACGTGAATGAACTTGAGCCTTTCTCTAACTCGATCTCGACTTTCCAATACGTTCGCAGGAACAGGGGAAAGTCAAGCAGATAACGATATTCAAAACCATTCCAAAACAAATCAAATTATTCGGAAAAATTTATTGCTCATTAAGCCTTTTCCGGAAATCAAAATCTAGTGCGAAGTCATGTTAAGAATTACTGCAATGGAAAACGACCCTTGAAAAAATCTCTTGCCTCTGCAAGGCCCCCAACATACGACCAAACCAATACTGATACCGAAAAATCAGCAGTGAACTAAATTTACAAGCGCGTTGCAGACACACTGGATGACTTGAAACGATCGCTCCAAATGAAACCTGCTTACACTTAATTTTTAGGTAACGGACACTGTCTTCTCCATGCAGTAACGACACAGCTTGCATCTCAACCAACCTCGCAATGGAATTTTATACCTCTGAAAAAAGCCATCAAAACTGAGAGCTCAAGATAATGAGCTGATGATGGGGATTAGCCCGAAACGTTCTCAGTATAATGAAATTTTATCAGCGATTTTTGCTCTCCTATTTTTATTGAGACTTAATCTTTCACAAATGGTTCAAGACCCATCGCACATTACCATCACTTCCAAAACTCTTCTTGACCTAGCAATTACAAACAATCCCCAAGCAGTTCTAAGCACAGAGATTTTACCGTCATTTCCTGATCACCATACGGTAGAGTGTCTAATCAATATTGCAAAAGAGAAACAGAAATTCTGTTACATGATATATCGCATGAAAAACTACTATTCCCATGAAATATTTCCAAAAAGCAATTTTACGGAGTGAATTTCAAGGCATGGAAAACACCGAGGATGTCAATCGTCCACACTTTTTTCGCAAAAGTTAGCGAAGATGTTTTCAATTAAGTGTCTAGGACAGTTTCAGACACATCTAAAGGTGCAAATCTGAGCGATGTTTTTCATTCCCAAATACTAGAAACAAATGGAGACCAAAGCCGGTTAGCGCAATAGACATACGAAAAATGTTATACGCACTCAAAAATGCTTAAGCGACTGGACAGGATGGCATTAGCCTCCAATATGTAAAAGATAGCTTCCCTGTTACAGCACCTCTGATTTGTTTGATAATAAATACATCTATAGCCACAAACAAGTTTTCCGATCAATGGAAACTTTCCATTATTTAGCCATTACATAAATCTGGTGATATCGATAAAGCGTCAAACTACAGACAAACCAGTCTCCTGCCTGTTGTGTCCAAAATATTTGAAAAAGTAATAACAAACCAGCTTTTGTCTTCCATAAACGAGTCACATCTACTTCGCCGCAATCAATATGCTTACATGAGAAATATCAGTAGTCAAGACTCTGCCCGACTCGCGTTACAAGAGTCTCTAAAACTCTCCTCGATCTGGCAATCACAAACAAACCTACGGCTATGCTTTGTACAGTTATATCACCCTCTGTTGCCGACCACCACTCTGTAGAATGTCAAATTAATATTGCAAAGGAAAGACAAAACTATCGTTCCATGACTTACCGCTTAAAAAGTCAATATTCACTGGAACTGTTTCATGAAAAACTCCTAAACAGGTTCACTGAATTTCAAAGTATGATGCAATCTGACGATGTGGACATTCAAGTTTCTATTTTTAACGAGAACTTTCTAGCAGCCCTCGATGAATGCGCACCTTATATAACCAAAAAAACTAAGCCAAAACGCACTGTGTGGATCACTAACGAAATCAAAGAACTGAGCAGAGTAAAGAAAAGTTACTTGC
>JACJUY010013315.1:834-12321 GCA_014220935.1 Platorchestia sp. MABIK | reverse complement strand
ACATTTGCCACTGTTTGCGACGTTTTACAAGATTGACATTGTGCTCACAAAAGCTTGGTGGTCGAGATCATTAACTTTGCAGTTATAGGAACATCGTACATAGAATTGAACGGTCAAATCGGGTTTAATGCGCTCACGGAAATTACGAATTCCGTTCCCAAGAATCAATTAAGGAGCACATTTTAGAAGGTTTTACATGAATGACATTCTGCTCGCCGATGCGTAATTTACGAATTATGAAACTCTGAAGTTGTAGGAACGTCGCATATAAAAGTGAAGGAACGGGCACATAAATGTGCTGTAATACAGTATTGACGTAACGATGGGTGAGGTTAGGGTAGGTTATGTTAGGTTAGTTAAATAAGCTAACCTAAAATGACATAAATCAACCTAGAACAGCTTACCTTAACTTACCCAAACCGAGGCTCTGATTTTCGCGCCAAGAAGTGGGCGTCACCCGCCAGAAAAGTGGGCGTGACCCAACAATGCGACGACTAAGCAACCGACCATGTAGTGTTATTTCTATCTGAACGTAATTATTATCATATCTCGAAAATAACGCATCAGCGAGCAGAATGTCATTCGTGTAAAACGTTTTTAAATGTGTTCCTTTAGTGATTCTTTGGAGCGGAATTATTAATATCCCTGAGCGCATTAAACCCGATATTGACCAATTGAACAAACGGACACGTCAATAAGCTGAAATACGGTATTGACACAACGAGAGCTGAGGTTAAATTTGGTGAAGTTAGGGTCGGCATGTATTTTAATGTGCTCAGGGAAATTAAAAATTCCGTTCCCATGAATAACTAAAAGAACTCATTTAAAAATGTTTTACACGAAGGACATTCTGCCCGCTGATGCGTTCTTTTCGAGATATAACAATAATTGCGTTCAACTAGGAATAACATTATATAGTCGGTTGCTTAGTCACCGTATTGTTGGGCCACGCCCACTATTCAGGAGGGACACGCCCCCCTTTTTGGCGGAAGAATACAGCGTCGGTTAGGGTAAGCTAAAATAAGCTATTTTAGGATGATTTATATTAATCTTGGTTAGTTTATTTAACTAACCTAACATTACTAACCTAACCTTACCCATCGTTACGTCAATACCGTATTACAGCATATTTACGTGTCCGTTCCTTCCTTTTAGGTTCCTATAACTTCAAAGTTGAATAATTTGAAAATTACGCATCGGTGAGCATAATGTCATCAGTGTAAACGTTTTTAAGTGTTCCTTTAGTGATTCTCTGGAATGGAATTTTTAATTTCCGTGAGCGCATTAAAATATATATTGACCGACTAATTTGTTAATTCTTCATGGAGGTAGTGGAAAGAATTTATTCCGATATGAGGTGAGGCTGCGTGGACTTGACTACAAAATCCCAATAAGCCCTGACCAACCTACCGGCCAACCATGCAAGCACTCAAGCTACCAGGCAACAAAACAATCAAACAACCACACCACACCAAACATAACACGTCTGTGGTGGAGTATAAGCACTGATGATGCCCTGCGACTCGACGTAACTAAGTAGGGGACTAAAGAAACATGTTATTTTAGTCACTAACAATTTCGAGTACACTTAGAATCCTTGAATTTTGATCCGGTCAATAAGGATTTTACTTTTGTCAACGATTATGAAAATTTCGTTGCCACATTTAGGTAATTGGAGACATTTTAAGATGTTTTACACGAATGATATTGTGCTCGCAAATGCTTAGTTTTCGAGATGTAGCATAAATAACGTTCAGGTAAGAATAGCATTAACGGCAGTTTCGATATTGCTTATCCGGCGTTTCGCGGACGCGGACCACGCGAAGTTTCTTGACGGGAAACATCGGCCTCGGTTTGGTCAAGTTAAATTACGTTATTTTAGGTTTACTTAGCTTAGTTTATTCAACTAACCCAACTTTGCATAACCTAACCTCACCTATCGTTATGTCAAAACCGTATTTCTGCTTATTTATGTGTCCGTTTGTTCAATTTTATAAACGACGTTCTTATAACTTCAAAGTTAAAATCTCGAAAACTAAGCATTTGCGAGCACAATGTCATTCATGTAAAACGTCTTTATTTGTACCGTATGACCTATATATAACAAAGAAATTATTGAAATCGCTGACAACATTAAATTAAATCTTGACTCCTAAATGTATCAACAAAATAATTAAAATCGTAGACAACCTTACAATAAATATTCACCATTGGTCTTTAATGGGTTTTTAATCTTCAATGTGTTGGCTACGTACTGAGACCTGCGTGAACTGTTTGGTAAATTTCTCAAATGTTTTAGGCATGGTACAGAAGAATAGCATTTCGAATAATTCATTGTTCCTCAAAATGATGTTTAGCGTACAAGGCATAATATTATCATGCAATTAAATTATTCGTAGTTTTCGAAAAGATAGAAATGTATTCGAGCAATAAAATCGGTTTTTCAGTTGTATTACACACAACCTAACCTAACCTAACCAACAGTAGCAACCGCGCAAATGTGGTCAACGCCTGAATGCCTGTTCGTCGAGTGATTGAACTTACATTTAAGGATCACACAAAAATTATGCCAATTTAGGTTTCGGGTAGCTGAGATGCTTTTGACAGAGCAGTTTTAGGTCTATCAGCATGAGATAGAGCCTAAAATGGGCAGCAAGTGTTGAGATCTATTGCTTTGAGGTAAGGTGGGTGAATTTCTCTTGTTTGTGTATTGTGGCCATTGCCTAGTCAAAGCAAGTGCTGGAATTGGTCAAGTTTAGCACCGAACTGACCAGTCAGAGACGGAACAGTACACACACCCTCACAGGTTCTTGATTGACACGTTTAAAGCGTTTCACGTTTGTTAACTGTTGGTTTAGATGGGTTTTAAAGAGCAGAACTGGGAAATCGACTTTACAGGTCGAGAACACTTTTTCCTTCCTAAAAAATATGAAAAATACAATTGCTCGATAACATTGCACCTCATTTGATAAGGTATTTTTTTAAAAAGGTCGCGAAACAGATGAAATGTCATTCATTTATGTCGGTGCGTGAAAGAACAATTTACCCATTGGTGCACATATGGCATGATACGCGGCGAACGTGTTAAAAAGTTCATCACGGTATTGTACTGATTCAATATTCTTATTCAAGTCATACAACTTAAATGGATACATAAATGGGGATTCAAAGGATGAAACCATGTTCTTCTAGAGTTAAAAACGCCGGAGTTAGCGGCGCACCCTCTATGAAATCTATCAACCCATTGACCGCGACCTGAGCAGCTGGTGCACACGGGGAGAATTTTCATAATGCTGTTGATCGACCAGTAATCACAAACTCAATTTACATAAATACTTAATCAAAACGAAGTAAAGACGTGATCCAGTTTATGTTTGCTATTTTGAAAATTACTCACTAAAAGTGACCTTAAATTTGAGTTGAAAATTAAGTTTCATTTTATCCAACCGTCGTCAACTTGTTAAAAATGGGTACATTTTTCTCAGAAAAGAAAGAAGAGAAAGAAAAACAGTTTATTTCCAATAGAAGCGGCTGCTCTTCTATGCAGTAAACATAGCACAGCCTCTCAGGCCCGTGGACCTGTCCGTGACAGCATACAGCTATTGAGGTCAGGATCTTTTCTAAATGATTTTCTAGGTAACTACGCATGAGTTCCTGAAACAAATTTTCACAAAACGCTGTGGCAAATAATGGTGAGTAGCTCTTATTTGGAGTCACCGATTGAAGAAATTTGTTCACGATTTGTCGGGTGAGATTCAACGCGTTGACCTCGATGAGTTAAACTGATGTTTAATATTCAACTCAAATTTAAAGTCAATTGTGGGAAGCAATTTTGAAAATAGCTAACATGAAGTAGATCGTGCCTTCATTTAGTTTTGATAAAGTATTTAAAAATTGAGTGTGTGACTTACGGTCTGTCAGCAGCATTATGGAAATTCCCTCCGCAGACACCGTTGGCTCACATCGCGACCAACGTGTCTAATTGCTCTCCATCATTACCGTTTTACACCACCAAACTGATGGTTCAGACCAGCATGAACAGAGGTACCATAAAGCTAGTGTTTGATGCAGGGTCGCGTCGGTGGGAAACATGCTCAAATTTTCGAAGAAGTCCAAAATTTTATTAAACACGCCAACTGCGGCAGAAATTTAGTTTGTGATCGGAGTAGGCTCCCACTTAAACCGTTCAAAGTCAAACACGGGATCTAAAGTTCATGCTGATAACATTTCTGCTTAGCAAGTCCACACCAAAATTATAACAAAACGGATGAACACTCACACTCGATCTCGACGGTCATACTTTACTAATAAAAAGCCACTCTAAATAGTGTTGGCAGTTAAATCGCTGACTGCAATCCTCTTTAGGCGTTAAAATCCAAAATCATGGAAGCATAGCTAAGAGATTAGGGAAATTGACGAAATCTGTTTTGTACTGTTGTGATTGTGCGATTTTCTACGTTCTTTTCCACAAAATTTTCTAAGTTTACATTTTAATCCCTGAAGGAGATCGCACCTAGCAAACGAAATGCAGCATTTGTGGGCCAGACTTTTATTGTCTTTTTTTACCAAACCAAATCATTATCTTTCCTTCCAATCAAACTTAACGAAAACCTGACTACGAAACACTTTAATCTTCTTTAATTCAACCTTGAGTTGAATGTTAGTTTTTTCAACAAACCAATTTTTGAAAAACAATGTTCACAAAACATTCAGCACAGAATACTTATAATAAACACGATCTCAACGGACGCAACCAACAGAATTTCAGTAGGCAGGAGTCTGGAGCTGCTGTCGATCCCCAAGTTGAGCTACTTATGCGAACCTCAACTAACGCAGACGCAAATTATTCCATTATTCACAACATTTCGAAGTCCAAGTTATTCACAAAGTGGGCCGTCGAGTATCGTATTGATTCCATCCACGAGGCAAATATTTACCAGCATATGCTGAGGTTCGCCAAAAATAATTTAGAGCTCCGTAATTTGGTTGACGCGTGCCCGACGCCACACAATTTGCATGATATTCACGGCACATTTTGATGAGTGCTCGGCAGATTTGCTTTGCCGCAACCGGTGGAACAAATCATGAAAGGGGCAGATCTTTTGTGTGCTGGTATGACGGACAGTGTGGTGCTTCTGGTGCGTGTGGTGCTTCTGGTGCGTATGGTGCTGGTGGTGCGTGTGGTGGACAGTGTGGTGCGTGTGGTGGACAGTGTGGTGCTGCTGGCGCGTGTGGTGGACAGTGTGGTGCTGCTGGTGCGTGTGGTGGACAGTGTGGTGCTGCTGGCGCGAGTGGTGGACAGTGTGGTGCTGGTAGAATCTATGGAAGCAGCTGGTGGGAGGTGTTGCTAGGAGGGTAGATTGAGCTGCTGGAGGGGTAGATTATTAATCCAAGAAGTAAGCACCATCAGGAGAGGGAGACTGTTCACTTCTCGGTGAATGATGATGTTTATGTCTCCACTCAACGTTGCATAACGTTATGACCACTCAACGTTGCATAACGTTATGACCACTCAACGTTGCATAACGTTATGACCACTCAACGTTGCATAACGTTATGATCACTCAACGTTGCATAACGTTATGACCACTCAACGTTGCATAACGTTATGACCACTCAACGTTGCATAACGTTATGACCACTCAACGTTGCATAACGTTATGACCACTCAACGTTGCATAACGTTATGACCACTCAACGTTGCATAACGAGTACACCTTGGAGACTACACATAAGCGTGGCATTTTGAAGGTTTCAGTGTAGTTCTATTTAATGTAGTTCTTTAATGTAGTTCTATAATAAATAATGTTGTTCTTAAATGTATAATGTTGTTCTTAAATGTATAATGTTGTTATTAAATGTATAATGTTGTTCTATAATGTATGATGTAGTTCCACAACGTATAATTTAGTTCTATGACGGATAATGTAGAACTATAATGTACAATTTAGTTCTAGAATGTTTAATGTAGTTCTAAAACGTATATGCAGTTCCATAACGTATAATGTAGTTTCATAGCGTAAAATGAAGTGCTTTAATGTTCAATGTAGTTCTATAATGTACAATATAGGTCCTAAACGTACAACGTAGTTCCATAACGTACAATGTAGTTCCATAACGTGTAATGTAGTTCCATAACGCATAATGTAGTCCTAAACGACATAGGAACTGCTTACTGTCGCTGCACCGCTTGCTCCCCTACAGCGTGGACACAATAAAATTTTGCCGTCAACCGCCAACCCTGTTTACTCCGTCTATTCCTGCGTACGCTACGCCACGAAGCCTGTGGGAAAAGTCCAGATGCTTCATTTTTCAGACAGTCTTTGAATAATCAGTTGAATGTCTACATCTTGCCGGGGAATCGCTGGCGGTGCTCATGTAGAATACATGAATCTCGCTCACTCGTTCGGTGTCTCATCGAATCACGAGGATCGGGCAAATTCGGATGGATGGACGGAGTGTCGAATTCCAGGCCGCGGTGCCCCGAGGAACTGAGGCCTGGAAAAGAATTGTGCTACAAAGAAAAGTGCTGGAAATGCAGCAGTTGTTGCGGGAGGCCAGACAAGCGGCCGTCCTTGCTCGGAAAATATTGAACGAACAACTCCAAATTGTCGCGAAAGTTTCGAAGGCAATTGCAACTCCCTGGACGGCGGCAAACTCATTTTAACTCCCACGAAACTGCCATCATTGCCCTCTAATTCCCATCAATAACCCTTTGAAAATGTGCTGTCGAAACACAACTTTCATTCAGGGAACACCTCGAATGTTGACCTGAATTTTTTTATAGTACAAGATTCTGGAAGAAGAAAGCTTTGAAGTGAGATGGATCGATAAACAGATTAATTTCATAGAACGCTCCTGTTTAGAAGAACCTTAATTAAAACTGGAAATTTGTACGCTTTTGGCGAGCCAACATTTGTTCAGTCGTCTGAGAGAGAGTATAAAAGAAGTTTAGGGTTAGTTTCATTTAATATCTATGTATTAGAAAGAAAACTGTTATTTTTTGACAGACAAGTATTTTGAAATATTTTTCATTGTGTTGGTAGGATAGTATTTCAAATACTTCACTGATTCCTATGTAAGAAATAATATCCAAGACACTTTGTAAATGGTAAATAACATTTTTTTACGGTATTAACATGTACAGAGTTACAAGTCTTACTTTCAACGAACAAGAAGTGAACTGTTTTGAGAGGCTTTTGTTATTATAAGGAAGGATAATAAAGGAAGGATGAATTTGCTTGAGCTTCTAATTACGTGATAGAATTGGACTACTTGAGAAGATAATAATTATCTAAGACCTTTTTCGCCTTCAATATTTTAAGTTTTGTGAACAAAATTAAACTGGGAAAATTAATAGAGATCAGAAAGTTTAATTACTTTTGAGTATTTGAATGAATCAGTTGCATAGGCGTTGTGTTCTTAACTTCTTGTTCTCATGGCTTCGTTTTGTAATGTAAAGAATACCTTTGTTTTATTTTTTCTGTTACATCTAATGCTTGTATTCAATATTGTAAAGATAGATGAGCAAATGTGCAACACATCATTTAAAACTTCAGCAGATAATTTATATATCGATTTGTCAAGAAATCAATAGGAAATCGACAGTTCTGTACCAATTAACGTTGATCATCTCCAGAAGTTTCGATTTTTTGGCTCTCAAATTTTGGCTTTCTCTTATTTTTGAGAGCGAAATATGACCATCAGTTCTACCGACGTTCATGCATATTCTATATGCTTTTAGACAAATCAGAACTTTTACACTTTATCATTTGTCTTGTTTGCAGTTATAACATAGATTTCTCTTGGAATGGATGAAGAAAGAGTATTAGCGTTAGGAAATAGTAGTATTACAAAAAGATAGAAGTACAAGTAACAACATATTTGAAGAATGTTAAAAGTAGAAGAGTTTTTTCTGATACTTCATAGTCAATAGATCGTAATTAATTTTGATTCTGAGTTGCCAATTCAAACAATTTCTGAGGTGATTGGACAGTATGTGATAATTGTAAAGCTTTGATTACATTGGTAGTTGTGTGTATTACTCAGATATAACATTCCATGGTCATTGTTTAATGTATCAATGTCGTTTTGATTAACGACACACGAAGTAATCAAATCTGCTGGAATATGACGCGCTATCCTTAAATTATATGAACTCCCATACCGAAGTCGACGAGTTTCAGCCTGCTGTGAGGTGCGCTAATATAAAAGATTTTCTTTACAACTAGAAAAGCTAGAAAATAGTAAAAATTCATGTATTAGTATTGGCGTAGGGAAGCCCGTTTGATTAATGAAAAATGTATTATTAAGTAGCAAAGCAGAGTTGGGCTAGACACGTGTCAGGCTTGTGATAATACAAGCGAGGTTCTAGCGTGCAATGTTTTTTTTCTGAATGCTTGATGATTGCTTTTTATTTTAATGGCGGAGGAGATCGTGATTAAAATTTCGCAAATTATTGCCTTAAGGCGGTGGGAATAACTGAATACCTGTAAAATAATATTTAACTCAAACGAGAAGAACAGGTGAAAGGATATTAAGGACGTGTACAGCGTTCTTAGAAGAATATGTTCATTTTTTAGTAATTCAGTGAAGAGGGCTTCCTTAAGATCATTACTTACCGTCGTATTTGTTATGAGTCGCGAATGTAGATTTGTAAATATGTTGAGACACATGCGTTCTTCGGTCATCACAATGTTTATTTTTTTGTGATGCATGATTTTGTAGGATATTCGATATAAAGTTGAAGGTTAAAGTTTTGTAGGAGATTTGAATAAAATTGATGATAAACTTCAAAAACGCATTGAGTGACTTTGCACTTTCACTGCGACGTGAGCCACCGGTGGTCACTGAGGGTATTTTCATAAAGCTGCTGACCGACGAGTAGGCACAAAAATTTTTTTCACAAATACTTCATCAAAACTAACTAAAGGCGCGATCCAGTTAATGTTCGCTATTTTCAACAAAGCTCACTTCAATTGTCCTCAAATTTGCGTTGATTGTTAATTAAACTTCAGTTTTACCCACCGCAGTCAAAGTGTTTGAACATCAAAATTACAGTTGAGTTCAGCAATGGTTAAACTGCTCCCATTGCTGTCTTTCAGGTGAAAGGAACACTAATAGCACGGTGAGAAATACTGATTTACTTAATTTTTCTTCCTATTCTCAATTAGAGTAAACTTTTATTAATTGATTTCCATCAGTTTTACTGATTTTCTTGCTCTTGGATAAGGTGAAAATTTGTAAAAGCTTCTCTGCAAGTCGAAAATTTTGTTTCGTTTTTTAAACTCTCACCCCTCAGGGGGATACAACTATTGTATCTATGGGAATGAGGGCTCCCAGGGGGGCAATGTGAGGGCCCGAGCTAAAGGTTAGGTAGGCTTTCTTTTTGTTAAAATAACATAGGTTTATGTTTTGTTACGGACCAACTTTTTTTCGGTTCACTGCTGTCCTATTTTTTCAACATCTACTACTTTCTTCTTCAACTTTGATCTTGTTTCATGAACTTCTTTCTTATCTTACTGTTTCTATGCCCTTTCTGCATGAATTCCGCGTTCCCTTTAACTCCATACTAAATGGTGCCTTCTTCCTTCCTCTCTTTGGATCGCCTTTGTTGCGGATAGGGAGGTTTAAACTAACTAATAATCTAATCTAATCTAATCTTTAAACTCTCAAGAATAACATATATCCATTTGATTTCATTTCAGCACAAGTCTCTCTTCGAAGACTCCAGAAATATTTCTGCAGTTTGCTCGTTCAAGCTTGGCCCAAGCCCCCCTTGTGCATTGAGGTCTTTTGTTCGTATGAAGAACATGGGGAACAATTCTTATTGAGGCATGTAAGCCTTCACCAAAGACCAGCTCTGTAACACCTCCCTCCCCCGTTTACACGTGCGTACCTGTGATAGCTCGACAACTCATGTCTCACGTTATGCTAATGTTATGATTTCATAGGAGGATAAATTCTCCAAGGAAAATCTAGAACAAAGTTGGCTGTGATGAAAGCTGGTCCAACACTGCAACTTTTTTATTAGTTTTTCGAATGAACTTTTGCCAATTTGGTAAGAACAAGATGCGCTGCATTCGAGAGCATTGAATAACAAAAATGATATTAAGAGCATCTATCAAGCTCGTTAAAAACAGTAATGAGCAACAACATTCATGAAGACAGCAAACAGTCGATTCGATTTTCCAATATTCATTGATTGAGTTAAATCGATTTTCCAATGCTATTTCCTACAACCTAACCAAATCAACCTTTCGACCTGCGTAATCGTAGTCAGCGTGTTGAGCTTGTTATTCAGGCGCGATAGAAACGTACAGAAAAACATGTTTTGTACCACAGTGTAGACAAAGGTTATGCATCAAAAGTAAACATCAAAGTGCAACAGTGAGTAATTTAAGCATTTCAGTTAATTTATTTTTCAATTCGACGAGTTACTGGCGATCGGGATCAAAAATTTTACCCTAACCAACAATAAATTTCGAGCACACCTCATGCGTGCTTTGAGAAATACCTTTCCCTTAATCCAGATATGTTCTATGTAACAGAAGCTATCTTTGCAGCTATTATAACCAGTTCTTTTTTAACCTGCACTAATTATTACAATTATGTTTTCCAGATTCCATGATGCCGCTAGGCCTAGTCGTTATTGCGAGAGAGTTCAGAACCTTGAATCATTATCAAAAGAAGTTTTACAGTGTGTATCCCTACAGTGAAGTGCAACATGTGGGCTCTGAAGTGCAAAGAACGATCCGACCGAACCATCGTCTTTGACCGCGTTGCGCAGACGACTTATTCCTAGACAGCTAAATCGGCGCGTGTGAGTGCAGGACAAATCAATCAGGAGATTCTATAGTGAGGTTAATAAGTGCTATTACTCGAGATAAAGAACCCAATAACATGGGTGTCATGGTAACGAGTGTGACAGACGACCCTTTCAGGAGGGTCAACAGAGGAAAAAGTTATGCCGCACGCCACATCACCGGCAGAACGCTCGCCAAAAGCAGAATAGAAGCATCCAAAAACATGATGGAATCAACGACTCTTAGAGTCTTGACTTTGCTGCTGATCTTCAGCTGGTGTGTCATTCCTTGTTTCAGCTACGTGCAGAAGTCTTCAGACATCGAAGGTGAGTGACTGCGTGAGTTTGTGTTGTGTGTAAGAAATGGAGTGCATGTCAAATACGTCCTACTGATCACAGGAAATCATGCTCTGAAGGACTACAGTAGTTTAAAAATACACTCGTTTTCCTGACTCGTGATGTCAACACTCACTTCTTCTTCTGGTTCATTGAATGTGATGTGTGTCATCTTTTGTCGAGTGTAAACTATGTTTTAGTAGTTCTAGCTGTCATCTGAAGTTGTTCCAGTGAGTTGTTGTTGTTCTGCAATGTCGGAATAAACAGCCGCCCAATAGCAGCGTTTGTTCCAGCCCTCGAGAAAGAACCATCTTGGATAAGCAATGAGCAGTTGTACCGTGTAAGGT
>JACJUY010013314.1:4676-20062 GCA_014220935.1 Platorchestia sp. MABIK | reverse complement strand
TTCAGTTTTTGCTTCAGTTTTAGTTTCAGCATCAGTTTCAGTTTCAGTTTCTGTTTCAGTCTCAGTCTCAGTTTCAGTTTCAGATTCAGTGTCAGTTTCAGTTTCAGTTTCATTTTCAGATTCAGTTTTAGTTTCAGTTTCCGTTTCAGTTTCAGTTTCAGATCCAGATTCAGTTTCAGTTCGAGTCTCAGTTTCAGTCTCAATCTCAGTTTCAGTTTCAGTTTCACTTCCAGTGTCAGTTTAAGCTTCAGCTTCAGCTTCAGATTCTGTGTCAGTTTCGGTTTCAGTTTTGGTTTCAGTTTCAGTTTTTGTTTCAGTTTCTGTTTCAGTTTCAGTTTCGTTTTCCGTTTGAGTTTGTATTCGAGTTCGAATTTCAGTTTCAGCTTCAGTCTGTTTCAGTTCCAGTTTTAGTTCAAGGTTCAAATTCAGTTTCAGATTCAGTTTCAGTTTCAGTTTTAGTTCCAGTTTCAGTTTCAGTTTCAGTTTCAGATTCAGTTTTAGATTCAGTTTGATTTTGAGTTACAATTTCAGTTTCTGTTTCAGTTAGAGTTTTGGTTTCAGTTTCAGCTCAGCTTCAGTTTCAGTTTCAGTTTCAGTTTCAGTTTCAGTTTGAATTTGAGGGTGATTTTGAGTTTCAGTTCCAGTTACAGTTTTAGTTTCAGTTTCAGATTCAGTGTCAGTTTCGGTTTCAGTTTTAGTTTCAGTTTTTGCTTCAGTTTTAGTTTCAGCATCAGTTCCAGTTTCAGTTTCTGTTTCAGTCTCAGTCTCAGTTTCAGTTTCAGTTTCAGATTCAGTGTCAGTTTCAGTTTCAGTTTCAGATTCAGTTTTAGTCTCAGTTTCAGTTTTAGTTTCAGCTTCAGTTTCTGTTTCAGTTTCAGTTTCAGTTTCAGCTTCAGTTTCAGCATCAGTTTCAGTTTCAGCTTCAGTTTCAGTTTCAGTTTCAGTTTCAATTTCAGTTCCAGTTTCAGTTTCAGTTTCAGTTTCAGTTCTAGCTTCAGTTTCAGATTCAGTTTCAGTTTGATTTTGAGTTTGATTTTGAGTTTCAGTTTCAGTTTCAGTTTCAGTCTCAGGTTCAGTTTCAGTTTCAGTTTCAGTCTCAGTCTCAGTTGCAGTCTTAGTTTCAGTTTCAGTTTCAGTGCCAGTGTCAGTTGAAGCTTCAGCTTCAGCTTTAGTTTCAGTTTCAGTTTCAGATTCAGTGTCAGTTTCAGTTTCAGTATTTGTTTCGGTTTCAGTTTCAGAATCAGTTTCAGGTTCAGTTTCAGTCTCAGTCTCTGTTTCAGTTTCACTTTCATTTACACTTTCAGCTTCAGTTTCAGCTTCAGTTTCATCTACGGTTTTAGCTCAAGTTACAAATTCTGTTTCAGGCTTTTTCGGCTTCAGTTTCAGCTTCAGCTTCAACTTCAGTTTCAGTTTCAGCTCAAGTTTCAGATTCAGTTTGATTTTGAGTTTGACTTTGAGTTTGATTTTGAGTATGAGTTTGAGTTTCAGTTTCCGTTTCCGTTTCAGTTTCAGTTTCAATTCCAGTTTCAGTTTCAGTTCCAGTTTCAGTTTAGGTTTCAGCTTCAGTTTGATTTTGAGTTTGTATTCGAGCTCGAGTTTCAGCCTCAGTTTCAGCTTCTGCTTCAGCTTCTGCTTCAGCTTCAGCTTCAGTTTCAGCTACAGCTTCGGTTTCAATTGCTTTTTCAGTTTCTATTTCAGTTTCAATTTCAATTTCAGTTTTAGGTTCAGTGTCAGTTTCAGTTTCAGTTCCAGTGACAGATTTAGTGTGGGAAAAATATCCCCACTACCGCTTGGGCGTCTCTGAGGTAGCGTTGCTCTCTCAGCTTTTTTCGCGTAGGTATCGGGTTGCCGGTCGCTGGTCGTGCTTCAAATGTTCCGGTAGGGTCGCAGTTGAGGTGGTAGGTACTTAATTTTCATTTAGCAGACTTGTTTTTGATCCCAGTTAAAGCTGGAGTAACTAAAATCTCTAGTGACGTTATGTCAACTTAAGTATTATCAGCGTTTAGTGCCTTGCACAGTGAATTTTATCTGTCCGTGTATGCCGTTAGAAGGGCGATCTGTGTTGCGGTGTCGACCTACGTTGCGGTGATGTGGCTCTCGGCTAGTTCCATTGGACCCTGTTCAGGCTAAGACCCTCTACCTTCTTACCGACTGCTTTTTCTCCATTTATAATTTTGTGTGCCTGTGCTATTACTTCTTTACATTTGTTTTGTAGACTATCGTGTCAAGTTTCCTACAGTGCTTCAAGCAGGTAAATAAACTTAAGATATTAACATGTGAACTTAACATTGAAACCTAAATAAATTGACAATTAATTCGTCCTTAGGGACGTCAATTACTATTTCTCTTGAAGTCGTTCGTCTTTTTGATGGGCAAATAAGCCTGGATCAGAACGGTCTTCTAACTGTATCTTCTTTCTAAAGCATCTTAAATCTCCTGACTATTCTTGCTATCTCTCTGCTTGAAGCACTTGTCTCCTGCTGATTTCTTCTAATTTAGTTAATTAACCCTCCGTCTGAACGTATCATCACTGAGCGCATTAAAACCTCAGGTTGGTGTTCTAGTAATTGTATTAAAATTGTCATTGGTGTTGTTTTTAGGTGGAATATTGTCCTTATTAGTTTCGTGAGGTTATTCAGAGTCTAAGGTTGTCCGTTTTTTTTATAGTATACTTCGGAAGACGCTTCTTCGGGTGCTGACGTTGTCGCAGCCGTGTTCCCGCTGTTCCAGCTAATTGCTAACAGGCTAGCCTCTGCGTTGCTTTAAGGTATCTATCGTAACTTGAAAGATTAGGTAGGATTTTGGGTAATACTTGAAATTGACTAGTTGGTTGTCGTGTTGTTTTGCCTTTACCTTCTCTTATACTTCTGTTTCATCGCAGTTGAGGGGTGGAGCGAGTACCAGAGGTGTCGACGCGGGCTTTTCCGCATATTCCTGCCCTTTATCGAGTCTCGGAGTTACTCGCCCTCTGTAAGCCACAACTTGAGGTGTCGCCGTGATCGGACCTGGGTCAACGAGTTCTAAAATTCAGCCTTTCGCTTGGAGCCAACTGGCCCAACTTGGTATTACTGCCTGCGCACGTAAAACGTCTCGAGCTCTCCACGCCTGCGTCCTGGAAAGCGGTCTCGGACGGCGCCTGCTAACATTTTAACGCCCACGGCATTAGCGGACTTTTAACTCTCCCTAACTTTTAACAAACTTAATAAAGTGGATTTTAAGAAGAACCTATTCGGCTAGCGATTGCTAACCACTAAATAAAAAATTCTACTACACTTGAATATTAAGTGCTC
Source organism: Platorchestia sp. MABIK (assembly GCA_014220935.1). Classification (NCBI taxonomy): domain Eukaryota; kingdom Metazoa; phylum Arthropoda; class Malacostraca; order Amphipoda; family Talitridae; genus Platorchestia; species Platorchestia sp. MABIK. The sequence goes on along the minus strand of JACJUY010013314.1, from coordinate 16,772 downwards.
GTTACGTTCGTTGCGTTGAAGAGCTCGTGTTAAGAGCTTATTTAATTTTTAAACACTTGGAAAATAAAAACGTTGCTTCTGTATTTTTAATCCTTACTTGAAAACGATTGTGTGGGAATTATTTCCCAAACAAGTTCATACTGAGGTTTTAACCCCGCACTAACGTTTACTAATCTCTCCTGAGCAGGCGGAGTATTAAATTAACATAACCTCTGTTTCTTCTCACAGGTTTATATCCTGTTTCGGTAGATTTCTTCGTATAGTAACCACTGCGTGGGGTAACTTGTTTTTTTTTAGTCTAACTAAGCGCCGCCTCCCCCTTGCGGACCCAGTGATTTATTTCATTGCTTGTACTAACGGTTTTGAGTTACAGAAAAATGGATATGTCGTTAGCGCTGAAGCACGGAGTGTACAAGAGGAAAATCACGCTGGGCCTGAACAAGGCCTACGACGCCATCGCTGACGGTACTACTGCCGAGCTCGAAGCGCACCGCGCCCTCGTGAAGCGGAACTTGGAGCAAGTGAGGCAGTGGGACGAGAAGGTAACTACCTCGATGATTGAGGGCAAGTGGTCAGATGAGGTTTTGAATGCAGAGATAGATAAGCAATTAGCTCATAGTGTTGAAATAGAGGGGGCACTAGATCAACTTAATAGAGCAGGACAATTTATAAATGTCAGTACAGCTGCAGGGTTTGGTCTTTCCAAAGACCTGAAATTGCCACAACTAAAGATAGAGCCGTTTAAAGGCGATAGTGATGATCATTTGAAATACCATGCGTTTATGGTCCAGTTTAACAATGCGATTGGTCACCGGTCACATTTGTCGCCTTCTGCTAAACTCACTTACCTTAAAAGTTTTTTGTCCAGGTATGCAGCGAAGTTAATAGAGCATTTGACCATAAATGATGGCAACTACGAAGTTGCGCTTACCTTGTTAGCGAGGGAATTTTTGGACGAAAAAGCTGTGGTTAGCGAGTTGTGTCTAATGTTGTTAGCTCTGAAATGTCAGTCGGACAAGTCTTTCGTGGAAGTTAAAGTTTTTCTTAGTGAAGTTAGAGGGATCATGTCGGATTTGAAAACGTTTGGGTGCGATATTTTGGGAGAAAATGCCAGTAATATTGTGATAGGGCACCATATTTTTTCTAAATTACCGATGCTGTTCAAACAGGAATTAGCTAGGAAACTAAATTCTAATTATCCCACACTGAATGAGATTTTTCTCAATTACCTCGAGGTCATTGCTACCTTGAATTTGCGTGTGGCTCCTGACAACGTGCAAGTTGATCCGCGACCTTTGTCGAAGCCTGATAATTTTAATAAACAAACCAGTCAGGTCTTTGCTAATGCAGCGATTCCGCTAACTGATCGCAAAGCGTGTAAATTTTGCTTCAGCCAGAGTCACAGCATGCTGCACTGTTCAGCGTATCCAACTCGTAAGAGCCGTATGGATAGGTGTTCAGAGCTTAAAATATGTCACAATTGTACCAGTTCTAAACATGAAGCAGCTAGGTGCTTTTCAATGCTAGATTTCGAATGCAAATTTTGTAAGCAGAAAACTCATGTCGCCGCTCTCTGTCCTAAGACGGAAAACGGTTTTCATACGAATTATTGCCTGAATTGTGCTTCTGAAGTGCAGTCTGGGTACATTTTACCTACCATCACCTTGCCGGTTAGCAGGGGACGTAACGTAACAAATGTTAGATTCTTGATTGATTCAGGGTCTCAGCGTTCCTATGTTTCCAGTAACGTGTTGGAAAAAATCAATTTTCCTCCCGGCCTTAAAGTCTCCAAATTCACTGTCAATTCTTTCCTGGAAAAGGGAATTCGCGAATTTCCGGAAGTTAGCTTGTGTCTAAATCTGCTAGACGGTAGTAAACCAGTGCAAGCTCCTGTGTTGGTGGATGAAAAATTCCAGATTTCTTTTACAATAAATTCCTTGTCCCAGGCTATTTCCAACATTGCAGATAGTTACCCCTTGGCTGACAGCTCTTTCAGGAAAAGCTGTAATATTGATGAGGTACAGCTTGATGGTATTCTTGGAATTGACTTGCTCCAGTGCTTTAACGATTTCACAGTTGTGAAATGTTTGAAGGGAGCCGCCTTTTCGTACGGTAATAAAATCATTCCAATGAGTAATGTAGAGCATTTTCTTAGCCGTGAAGAGGCCGTAAAAATGTACCGTGATTTGCATTTTGCATGTGCGGCCAGAGAGTCTGCTATAAATTTTGTCCTAGATCCTCGCCCATGCAGTGTGGACCCCATAAACGGTGTCTTGGACTGCAGCCATGTTGAAGGGGGTTTGGACAGAATTTTCAAGCTAGAGTCCATTGGCTTATCGGATGACGAGGTGAGTGACTCTGATGCAACAAAGATTCGAGAGTTTGATGCGGGAATTGCTCTGAACCGTGGTAAATATCAGGTGAAGCTGATTTGGAACGACAATATTTCTGAAGTAAATGACAATTTTCCTGTTGCCAGAGCAGTACTAAGTAGGGTTCTTGAAAGGTTGAACCAGAAAGGAATGTTGAAAATGTATGATGATGTTTTCCAGCAACAATTGTCCAAAGGCATTATTGAGGAGGTTCCACTTCTTTCCAGTCAGAAAAGAGTGTATATACCTCACAGAGAGGTGATTAAAACAGATCCAACAACTACCACTAAAGGAAGACCTGTATTGAACTGTAGCTTAAAGTTAGGACGCAAGCCTTCTTTAAATGAGGCCGCATTTCCAGGCGTATATCTAATGAAAAAATTGTTCGAAATACTGGTAGGCATCAGACGAGATGATTACTTAGTAATGGCAGATATTAGGAAGGCGTTTTTGCAAATAAAGTTAGCGGATGAGGAAGATAGAAATTAATTTTGTATTCTGTGGCAAAGAAACGGCAGTTTGGTGGCTTACCGATTTAAGACTATAGTTTTCGGGTTTGTGTCAAGTCCGTTTATTTTGAACTATGTGATAAAGAAACATGCGAAAAATTATCCCGATGACAGGTGCAGTTATTTCCTGTTGAATCGGATGTATGTAGACAATTTATACATGACTGGGTGCAACCCTGAAGAATTGCACACGCTGTATAATGTTGCTTGTGACAGGATGAAGAAAGGGGGTTTTGACTTGCGATCGTGGTCGTCTAACTGTGACGAGCTGCAGAATTCCTTCGTTAATGATGGCGTAAGTTCTAGCCACGATGCACCTTATGACAAGGTGTTAGGTTATCGGTACGACAGGAATACGGACACGATAAGTGTAGATTTGGAAACAGAGGTTGAGGCAGGTGACGTCACAAAGCGTAAGTTACTTTCTTGCTTGGCTAAGTGTTTTGATCCGCTCGGTTTGCTCGCGCCAGTGACGGTAAAAGGGAAGAGTTTGATGAGGGAAGTATGGAGGGAACGCTTGGGGTGGGATGAGGTGCTCCCAGACCATTTGAACAAAATTTGGGTGTCCTTGCAGAAGGATTTGAGTGAATTGCAATCATTTAAATTTGATCGTAGGTGTTTTAACTCTGGTGACGTTGTAAAATTAATAATTTTCACTGACGCTTCGCGATTAAATTACGGCTTTTGTATTTACACTGTGACGGAGAGCTCAGAGCGTCCGTCATTGTTGTTTAGCAAAACTAAGGCCGCCCCACTGAAGACAAAGACTCTTCCTACGTTAGAGTTACTTGCAGTTTACATTGCTTTGAAGTGCCTAATTAAATTGTTGAATTCAACAGATAAAGTAACTGTTGCTGATTTAATTATTGCTGTGGACTCGCAAATTGTTCTTTCGGGGATCTTGAACAAAACTGTAAAAACTAAAAATGTGTTTGCTAACAATAGAGTTAAGGATATTAATCAATACGTGTTAAATTTCAAGGAAGCCCTGAATCTTGATTGCTCCTTCAGGTACATTCCGTCGGATCAAAATTAGGCAGATTTGGCTACCCGAGGTTTGTCGGCCCGGGAACTTGAAGGGAAGTTGCATTTCTGGCAGCACGGCCCAGAATTCTTAAAAAGGCCTACCCAGTGGCTGTCTAATTCTTTAGGTGGTATTTCTGAGGCTAACAAGAACCTCGTCTCGTGCCCTATCCAGGTGGAGCTAGCGCAGTCTGTTTCCCCGGTATTTCCGCCTGAGCGGTATTCAAAGTTGAATAAACTAATCAGTGTTACTGCACAGCTCTTTCGTGCCTCCCTAAAAATGAAAAGAATCGTTGCAACTAGACTTGATTGCATTAACCGAGCGAAAAATTACTGGGTAAAAATTGAGCAAAAAGTTCATTTTCCTAACGAATATTCCTGTTCAAGTGGAGACAAGACAGCCAGGTCTCCGCCGCAATTAATTGGAGACTTGAATCTTTTCCTCGATGGTGAGGGAATAATCCGTTCTCACGGTAGATTAAACAAGTGTAGTTACATCTCTTACGGCGTTGCAAATCCCATCTTGTTATCTAGACATGGTTTTTTCACAAAGTTACTTCTCGTTGACTGTCATGAAAAATTTAAACACTTGGGGTTAAATTCTACGTTAAATGTTTTGCGGAATCAGGGATTTTGGCTCCCTAGAGGCCGGCCGCTCATTCGGAGCGTTTTGCAGGAATGTGTTTTGTGCAAAAAATTTAATGCTCTTCCTTTCAGATAACCTAAGACGACAGATTTGCCTGGAGACAGGGTGGACTTGGTCCGGCCTTTCCAGAACATAGGCATAGATTTCACCGGACATTTCAACATAAAGTTCGGTGAGACCTTTGTGAAAATGAAAATATTGATTTTCACATGCCTCAGCATCCGCGCAGTGCACTTAGAACTATTGCCGGACATGTCGGCGTCGTCCTTTCTGTCTGCTTTCATTCGCTTTTCCAACAGGTATGGGTTCCCGAAGGCTATTTACAGCGACAATGCACCTACGTTTATTCAGTCCGCGGAAATTCTTAACCATTCTTTTTCAGATGATAACGTCTCCCAGCATTTGGCGAGAAATGATGTAAAGCACATCCGAATTCCCTTGTACAGTGCTTGGTACGGGGCCATTTGGGAGCGGATGATTGAAGTTGTTAAAAAAATGTTTGTACAAATCTATAGGTAAAGGCAAAATTGAAAATTTTCAAATGCTAACACTCTTGACAGATGTGCAGGAAGCGGTGAATTCAAGACCCCTTACCAGTAGGGATACCGCTGATCAATCCTACGAAATAATTACTCCTAATTCATTTTTAAAATTAAGCGTTTGCAGCAATTTATTATTCGGCGGAAACTTTGGGTCAGATATACCCAAGCCAACGCGTAAGTCTATATTGAACACTCTCGAGCTTCGAGAAGAAGCTGTAGAGAAATTAAAAGATTTATTCTATAGTTACTACTTACTTTCCTTACGCGAACGACATTTAAATTCTTATCAGCCTATGTGGAGTGACAGAATCAAGGTTAATGACCTTGTGTTGATTTCTTCGCTCGTGAAACCTCGCCCTATGTGGTTCATGGGTCGAGTAGTAAAATTATTTAAAGGTCCCGATGGCCGCACACGCTCGGTGCAGTTAATAAAGCCGGATCGTACTTTCTCTAATTATGCCATTTCTTTATAGTATCCCTTAGAATTAAATTCCGGTGAGGTAAAACCTTACCAGCTCCCTGTTGATGACATGGAGCGTGATGCAACGCGGGACCCGTCTGGCCGTGGCATTGGGGGCAGACCCAGGAGGGCGGCTGCTGAGCGTTGCCTTCGGAAGATGCACGAATAGATTCGCGCATTCTCTGCCCCCCGGGAGTGTGTGGGGAGAATTTCCCCACTACCGCTTGCGCGTCTCTGAGGTGGCGTTGCTCTCTCAGCCTTTTCGCGTAGGTATCGGGTTGCCGGTCGCTGGTCGTTCTTCAAATGTTTCGGTAGGGTCGCAGGTGAGGTGGTAGGTACTTAATTTTCATTTAGCAGACTTGTTTTTGATCCCAGTTAAAGCTGGAGTAACTAAAATCTCTAGTGACGTTATGTCAACTTAAGTATCATTAGCGTTTAGTGCCTTGCACAGAGAATTTTATCTGTCCGTGTATGCCGTTAGAAGAGCGATCTGTGTTGCGGTGTCGACCTACGTTGCGGTGATGTGGCTCGCGGCTAGTTCCATTGGACCCTGTTCAGGCTAAGACCCTCTACCTTCTTACTGACTGCTTTTTCTCTATTTATAATTTTGTGTGTCTGTGCTATTACTTCTTTACATTTATTTTGTAGACTATCGTGTCAAGTTTCCTACAGTGCTTCAAGCAAGTAAATAAACTTAAGAGATTAACATGTGAACTTAACATTGAAACTTAAATAAATTGACAATTAATTCGTCCTTAGGGACGTCAATTACTATTTCTCTTGAAGTCGTTCGTCTTTTTGATGGGCTAATACGCCTGGATCAGAACGGTCTTCTAACTGTATCTTCTTTCTAAAGCATCTTAAATCTCATGACTATTCTTGCTATCTTTCCGCTTGAAGCACTTGTCTCCTGCTGATTTCTTCTAATTTCGTTAATTAACCCTCCGTCTGGACGTATCTTCACTGAGCGCATTAAAACCTCAGGTTGGTGTTCTAGTAATTGTATTAAAATTGTCATTGGTGTTGTTTTTAGGTGGAATATTGTCCTTATTAGTTTCGTGAGGTTATTCAGAGTCTAGGGTAGTACGTTTTTTATAGTATACTCCGGAAGACGCTTCTGCGGGGGCTGACGTTGTCGCAGCCGTGTTCCCGCTGTTCCAGCTAATTGCTAACAGGCTAGCCTCTGCGTTGCTTTAAGGTATCTATCGTAATTTGAAAGATTAGGTAGGATTTTGGGTAATACTTGAAATTGACTAGTTGGTTGTCGTGGTGTTTTGCCTTTCTCTTCTCATATACTTCTGTTTCATCGCAGTTGAGGGGTGGACCGAGTACCAGAGGTGTCGACGAGGGCTCTACCGCAAATTCCTGTCCTTTATCGAGTCTCGGAGTTACTCGCCCTCTGTAAGCTACAACTCGAGGTGTCGCCGTGATCGGAACTGGGTCAACGAGTTCTAAAATTCAGCCTTTCGCTTGGAGCCAACTGGCCCAACTTGGTATCACTGCCTGCGCACGTAAAACGTCTCGAGCTCTCCACGCCTGCGTCTTGGGAAGCGGTCTCGGACGGCGCCTGATAACATTTTAACGCCCACGGCATTAGCGGACTTCTAACTCTCGCTAACTGTTAACAAACTTAATAAAGTGGATTTTAAGAAGAACCTATTCGGCTAGCGATTGCTAACCACTGAATAAAAAATTCAACTATACATGAATATTAAGTGTTCGTTACGTTCGTTGCGTTGAAGAGCTCGTGTTAAGAGCTTATATAATTAAAACACTTGAAAATTATAACGTTGCGTCTGTATTTTTATTTTTTCCTTGAAACGATTTTGTGGGAATTATTTCCCAAATTAGCATCAGCTTCAGATTCAGTTTCAGTTTCAGTTTCAGTTTCAGCTCCAGTTTCAGATTCAGTTTCAGCATCAGTTCCAGCTTCAGCTTCAGCTTTAGTTTCAGTGTCAGTTTCAGTGTTAGTTTTAGTTTCAGTTTCAGTTTCAGCTTCAGTTTCAGCATCAGTTTCCGTTTCATTTTCAGTTTCAGTTTCAGATTCAGTTTCAGTTTCAGTTTCAGTTTTAGTTTCAAATTCAGTTTCATTTTCAGTCTGAGTTTATATTCGAGTTTCAGTTTCTGTTTCAGTTTCAGTCTGTCTCAGTTTCAATTTCAGTTTCAGAATCAGTTTCAGTTTCAGATTTAGTTTCAGTTTCCGTTTCAGTTTGATTTTGAGTTTGAGTGTGTGTTTTAGTGTCAGTTTCAGTTCCAGCTTCAGTTTCAGTTTCAGTCTCAGTCTCAGTTTTAGTTTCAGTTTCAGTTTCAGTTTCAGTTTGATTTTGAGTTTGATTTTGAGTTTGATTTCGAGTTTGTGTTTGAGTTTCAGTTTCAGTTTCCGTCTCAGTTTCGGTTTCAGTTGCATTTTCAGTTTCAGCATCAGTTTCAGCTACAGTTTCAGCTCAAGTTTCAAAATCCGTTTTATCTTCAGTTTCATCCTAAGCTTCAGCTTCAGCTTCAGTTTCAGCTTCAGCTTTAGCTTCTGTTACAGTTTCAGTTTCTGCTTCTGGTTCAGTTTCCGTTTCTGTTACAGTTTCAGTTTCAGTTTCATTTTCAGGTTGAGTTTGTTTTCGAGTTCGAGTTCGAGTTTCAGTTTCAGTTTCTGTCTGTTTCTGTTTCAGTTCAAGATTAAATTCAGTTTCAGATTCAGTTTCAGTTTCAGTTTTAGTTTCTGTTTCAGATTCAGTTTCAGTTTCAGCATGATTTTGAGTTTTAGTTTCAATTTCCATTTCAGTTGGAGGTTTGGTTTCAGTTTCAGCTCCAGTTTCAGTTTCAGTTTTATAGAAAGGTCTCAGTTTCAGTTTCAGTATCAGATTCATTTTCAGTTTCAGTTTCAGTTTCTGTTTCAGTTTCAGTTCCATTTATGTTTCAGTTTCAGCTTCAGATTCAGTTTCAGTTTGATTTTGAGTTTGATTTTGAGTTTCAGTTTCAGTTCCAGTTTCCGTTTCAGTTTCAGTTTTAGTTTCAGTTTCAGATTCAGTGTCAGTTCCAGTTTCAGATTCAGTTTCAGTATTTGTTTCAGTTTCAGTTTTAGGATCAGTTTCAGTTTCAGTTTCAGTTACAGTTTCAGTTTCAGTTTCCGTTTCTGTTTCAGTTTCAGTATCAGTTTCAGTTTCAGATTCAGTTACAGTTTCAGTTTCAGTTTCTGTTTCAGTTTCAGTTTCAGTATCAGTTTCAGTTTCAGTTTCAGTTTCAGTTTCTGTTTCAGTTTCAGTTTCTGTTTCTGTTTCAGTTTCAGATTCAGTGTCAGTTTCAGTTTCAGTATTTGTTTCAGGTAAAGTTCCATTGTCAGTTTCAGTTTCAGTTTCTGTTTCAGTTTCAGTTTCTGTTTCTGTTTCAGTTTCAGATTCAGTGTCAGTTTCAGTTTCAGTATTTGTTTCAGTTAAAGTTCCATTGTCAGTTTCATTTTCAGTTTCAGTTTCAGGATCAGTTTCATTTTCAGTTTGAGTTTGTATTCGAGTTCGAGTTTCAGTTTCATTTTCAGTTTCAGTCTGTTTCAGTTTCAGTGTCAGTTCAAATTTCAAATTCAGTTTCAGATTCATTTTCAGTTTTAGTTTCAGTTTTAGTTTCTGATTCAGTTTCAGTTTCAGTTTCCGTTTCAGTTAGAGTTTTGGTTTCAGTTCAGCTTCAGTTTTAGTTCAAGTTTCAGTTTCAGTTTCAGTTTCAGTTTCAGTTTCAGATTCAGTTTCAGTTTCAGTTTCAGAATCAGTTTCAGTTTCAGTGTCAGTTTGATTTTGAGTTGGATTTTGGGTTTTAGTTCAAGTTTCAGTTTTAGTTTCAGTTTCAGATTCAGTGTCAGTTTTGGTTTCAGTTTTAGTTTCAGTATTTGTTTCAGTATCAGTTTCAGTATCAGTTTCAGTTTCAGTTTCAGTCTCAGTCTCAGTTTCAGTTTCAGTTTCAGTTTCAGATTCAGTTTCAGTTTCAGTTTCAGTATTTGTTTCAGTTTCAGTTCCATTGTCAGTTTCAGTTTCAGTTTCAGTTTCAGGATCAGTTTCATTTTCACTTTCAGTTTCAGTCTCAGTCTCAGTTTCAGTTTCAGTTTCAGCTTTAGCTTAAGCTTCAGTTTCAGTTTCAGTTTCAGCTTCAGTTTCAGCATCAGTTTCAGTTTCAGTTTCAGTTTCAGTTCCAGTTTCAGTTTCAGTTTCAGTTTCAGTTTCAGTTCCAGCTTCAGTTTCAGATTAAGTTTCAGTTTGATTTTGAGTTGGATTTCGAGTTTCAGTTTCAGTTTCAGTTTTAGTTTCAGTTTCAGATTCAGTGTCAGTTTCAGTTTCAGTTTAAGTTTCAGTTCCAGTCTCAGTCTCAGTCTCAGTCTCAGTTTCAGTTTCAGTTTCAGATTCAGTGTCAGTTTCAGTTTCAGTTTCAAAACTTGCTTCAGTTTCAGTATCAGTTTCAGTTCAGTTTCAGCTTCAGTTTCAGTGTCTGTTTTAGCTTCAGCTTCAGCTTCAGATTCTGTTTCAGTATCAGTTTCAGTGTCAGCTGGAGTTTCAGCTTCAGTTTCATGTACAGTGTAATCTTAACTTACAAATTTGGTTTCAGCTTCCGTTTCGGCTTCAATTTCAGCATCAGCTTCACCTGCAGCTTCAGTTTCAGATTCTGTTTCATTACTAGTTTCAGGATCAGTTTCAGTTTCAGTGTCAGTTTCAATTTCAGTTTCAGTATCAGTTTCATTTTCTCTTTCAGTTTCAGTCTCTGCCTCAGTTTCAATTTCAGTTTCAGTTTCAGGTACAGTTTCAATGTCAGCTTCTGTTTCAATTTCAGTTTCTGTTTCAGTTTCAGTTTCAGTTTCATTTTCAGTTTTAGTTTGTATTCGAGTTCGAGTTCGAGTTTCAGTTTCAGTTTCAGTTTCAGTCTGTTTCAGTTTCAGTTCAAGTTTCAAATTCAGTTTCAGATTCAGTTTTAGTTTAAGATTCAGTTTTAGTTTCAGTTTCAGTTCCAGTTTCAGATTCAGTTTCATTTTCAGTATGATTTTTAGTTTCAGTTTCCGGTTCAGTTAGTGTTTGGTTCCAGTTTCAGCTTCAGTTTCAGTTTCAGTTTCAGTTTTAGTTTCAGTTTCAGTTTCATATTCAGTTTAAGTTTGATTTTGAGTTGGATTTTGAGTTTTAATTTCAGTTTCCGTTTCATTTTCAGTTTCAGTTTTAGTTTCAGTTGCAGTTGCAGTTTCAGTTTCAGTTTCAGATTCAGTTTCAGTAGGATTTTGAGTTTCAGTCGCAGTTTCAGTTTCAGTTAGAATTTTAGTTTGTTTCAGCTTCAGTTTCAGTTTCAGTTGAAGTTTCAGTTGAAGTTTCCTTCAAAGTTTCAGTTTCAGTTTCAGTTTCAGTTTCAGATTCAGTTTCAGTTTCAGTATTTGTTTCCGTTTCAGTTTAAGTATCAGTTTCAGTTTCAGTTTCAGTCCAGTCTCAGTTTCAGTCCAGTCTCAGTTTCAGTTTCAGTTTCAGTTTCAGTTCCAGGGTCAGTTTTAGCTTCAGCTTCAGCTTCTGATTCTGTTTCAGTTCCAGTTTCAGTTTGAACTTGATTTTCAGCTTGACTTTCAGCTTCAGTTTCATCTACAGGGTAATCTTAACTTTCAAATTCAGTTTCAGTTTCTGTTTCGGCTTCAATTTCAGATTCAGTTTCAGCTTCACCTGCAGCTTCAATTTCAGTTTCAGATTCAGTTTCATTTTCAGTTTCAGTATCAGTTTCAGTATCAGTTTCAGTTTCAGTGCCAGTTTCAGTTTCAGGTTCAGTTTCAGTATCTGTTTCAGTTCCAGTTTCTGTTTCAGTTTTAGTTTCATTTTCAGTTTGAGTTTGTATTCGAGTTCGAGTTCAAATTTCAGTTTCAGTTTCAGTCTGTTTTAGTTGCAGTTTCATTTCCAGTTTCAAGTTCAGTTTCAGATTAAGTTTCATTGTCAGTTTCAGTTTTAGTTTCAGTTGCAGTTGCAGTTTCAGTTTAAGTTTCAGATTCAGTTTCAGTATGATTTTGAGTTTCAGTTTCAGTTTCCGTTTCAGTTAGAGTTTTGGTTTCAGTTTCAGTTTCAGCTTCAGTTTCAGTTTCAGTTTCAGGTAAAGTTTCAGTTTCAGTTTCAGTTTTAGATTCAGTTGCAGTTTCAGTATTTGTTTCAGTTTCAGTTGCAGTATCAGTTTCATTTTCAGGTTCAGTCCAGTCTCAGTTTCAGTTTCAGTTTCAGTTCCATTGTCAGTTTTAGCTTTAGCTTCAGCTTCAGATTCTGTTTCAGTTTCAGTTTGAGTTTGAGTTTCAGCTTTAGTTTCATCTACAGTGTAGTCTTAACTTTCAAATTCAGTTTCAGCTTCTGTTTCGGCTTCAATTTCAGCCTCAGATTCAGCTTCGCCTGCAGTTTCAATTTCAGTTTCAGATTCAGTTTCATTTTCAGTTTCAGTATCAGTTTCAGTTTCAGTGTCAGTTTCAGTTTCAGGATCAGTTTCATATCCATTTTCAGTTTCAGTTCCAGTTTCAGTTTCAGTTTCAGTTTCATTTTCAGTTTCAATGTCAGTTTCAGTTTCAGCT
>JACJUY010013313.1:0-12345 GCA_014220935.1 Platorchestia sp. MABIK | reverse complement strand
CAATATTCCTTTAGTCTTGCTATTACACAATGAAGTGGATCGTGGACTGGCTCTGGAGAGAGACGTCGGTGTATACAAACTTTGAGTAGCTTTGAAAACTGCCTAGTTATGGTAGTATTGCTTTAATATAGATTTGAAGAAAAGGCGATTGCTAAGCACTGCAAGTAGTAAAATTATAAACCATTGTAAATTGAAAGGTAATTACCTCTTCATGGTGTTTTGAAAAAAACTAAAAATTTAATAACTAGGTGTGATAATTATTTAGGTAAATCGAGGTATGGCCTACGCGTTGTGAGTAAAAATGTTGTTAGAAACGTGCTAGATTCAACTTTATTTTTTACCCTGTTCATGTAAAATTATGACAATGGAGCGTTTAACTAGTTGTAAAATTTGGAAAAATTGAAGGAATGCATACCTACCTCATAAATCATTGCAATGAAAAAAGATACAGCGCGCAGTCGCACACCAAAACAACGAAGTGTACGAACCAATATATTCAATATATTTCACGGAGAGAAGATGTAAATTAAGCCTCCAAATAAAATTCTTGAATGCTGGACTATAAATCGGCTTGTCATCAACAACCGTGTATTTCCTGACGTATAAGCAGCAATCAGAAGTTACTTTAACATTGTACCTACGTATTTCATTGGAGACCTAAACTGTAGAGTATGTTTTGCTTGCGAGCATAAACAGCGAGCACATAAATGCTGCATAACGAAGATAATTTGCAAAGAAAAAAGGTATTAACGAATTAAAGCGTCAAGTTTATCCAGTTCATAACTGTGCATTTGGAATCCCTCCATGTCACCAACAAATAAATTGGAACAAAAACCATACTTCCGAAATGTGTGCTCTCTTCTGTAATTTATCAACACAGTTGCGCACAGCGTGCGTTGGAGTATGTGGGTTCTACCACTAGAGCCTTGAATATTCGCGTTGCGGAACATGCCGGCAAAAGTTATCAGTGGTTGCCGAGATAACTTTTTTTTCAACTTGCGATAACGATAGAACGATAATTTTTCCCCAACCTGCGATAAACAATAAACGATAAAAAAATTAAAAACAAAACCTGCGGTAAGCGATAAACGGTAAAACGATAGCGATAATTTTTTTTACATGCGATAACAAAAGCGATAAATGATATGTACCTTTATTTAGTTGAAATATTAAAAAAAAGCATGCAAACTATTTTTCCACAGTGAAATTTAATTAAATTAAACAAAAACTGCCACTGGAACCAGTCTATGGCCTACAAGTGAGGTTTTTCAGGTCTGAAAACGTCGGGCGGGCTGTTGTGACTTTTGCCGCCGTGCAAATTTTTTTAATTTTTACAAAAGTCGTCTTTGAATTTATCGTTTATCGTTCCTCATTTTTTGGGACTAGCGGTAAGTGAATGAGTGATTATTTTAGAAAACTTTGCGATAAACGATAAACGATAAAAGGTTTGACCTCAGAGATAATGATCATTTATCGTTTATCGCTCATTTTATCGCACGTGGCAACCACTGGAAGTTATCGCACTAACCGTCCTCTTGCTGCCCCTTCTCACTCAGCCATCCGAATCCATGCTGAAAGATGTAATCTTCTAATAAAATTCCAGGATTTTAACATTTTAACCGCTGCTTCAAACCCCATTGATCTGCGCATTATTGAATCTCTTCATAAATTACAACGAAAACCTTTTTTAAATGATTCCCAATCCGCTTTTCCTTTGCAAATAGCTTAGGAATTTGATTTAGTTTTATTCAGTTTTTTCTCTTACGGTTTTTCTCGATATTTTCAATATGTATAAATCCTAATATTTCTAAAGCATTTTTCTGAGTATGACTCATTGAGTCGAAGCGTTCATTTTCAACAGTAAAGCTTTTAAAATAAAATGCTAGGTGTCAAAGCCTTATTCATCACTATTATTTTCTTAACTCACAACAGTGCGTGTGTCAGGCAGCACCTGGTGTCGAGTCCAGTCTATATTAGTAACCCAGAATGTTCATTTTCTTCCAAGTTTCAGCTTCTTGTGCCCAGCCTAGGTCTGTTTCTCTATGCCGATAGTGCGTCTGTGCATTTACTTTAGTTTGCCCTTAAGTCCCATTTCTATGGCATTTCAACATTAGTTGATTACCTAGGTAAATAGCACTAATATTTTAAATGTAATTTTATGTCTACTACTCTGTTATGCAGTAGTTCATGTTTGTACACACTATTTTTGCAACAGGAAATAAATAACTGGTTTTGCAGAAAATGTATCCTTGTGTTGAGAAGGCATTGTAAAGAGAATCGGCAATGAACACCCTCAAATCGCAAGTTCAAAAGCGTTTTCTTTCTTCTTTATCCACTGGCTTTAGTCTGGTAAGACACCTCGCTCTTTTAAGGGGCTCAAGGAACCTTCTTGGGAGGATAAACTAGTTTTATTAAATACGAAAGTTTTAGCCTCCCTTAACCACGACAAAGATGTTCAAAGAGAGGAAGGCACCATTTAGTATGAAGTTGAGGGAACGCGGAATCGATGCACAAGGTGCTCAGAAACAGTAAGCTATGAAAGAAGTTCATGAAACAAGAAAAAGTTGAAGAAGAAAGTAGTAGGTGCTGAAAAACAGGACAGCAGTGAACCGAAAAAAAGATGGTCCGTTACAAAACAAAAACCAATTCTACTTCAACAAAAAGGAAGCCTACCAAACCTTTAGCTCGGGCCCTCACATAGTCTTTCTGGGAGCGCTAATTCCCATAGATACAACAATTGTATCCCCTGAGGAGGAGGATAAACTATTTCGCATAGTGTGTCGCAAAGGAAGGCGCTGTCGTAGATTGGCGAATCAGGGTTATCCTAAAAAGCCTTAACGGACTAATTACGGCACAGACAGTTGTACGTCTTCCTAACGGTACCGCCGTAGTTGAGCACAAACAGAAATTATTTCTGTTGCTTTAACGGACTAAATACGGCGTAGGCGGTACCCACACGAACCTCAAGAAGGGCAGCTGCGCGGAAAAGCTAGCGCCCCGGAAAAGTAGTTGCACAGATGACAGTCTCTTTTTCTTCGAACCCCACGTCGACCGCTCGGCGGTATCGACAGTGTGCTTGTACCAGCGTCGTGTGTACCTTGTATGTTTGCGTTAGCGATTCGTTTGTGGGGCTTGTGTTAGCTTGTGTAAGTGAGAAAGAGTCGTGGTCGCCCAGGCAAAGCAGATGGCTGAGAGTGATTTATAACAGGCCCTTGAAAGGAGCTCAAGGCAATGCGAACACTAAGGGCCCTGACAGACGAGCGGGTCGGCCGCCGCGGGTGCAAAGCGGGTTAGCCGCTGCGGAACCGATTTTGAAAGAGTTCATATTGATTTAAATGTAAAACGCTGGCTTTTACAAATAAATCAGCGTTTTACATATAAATCAATATAAACTCTTTCAAAATCGGTTCCGCAGCGGCTAACCCGCTTTGCACCCGAGGCGGCCAACCCGCTCGTCTGTCAGGGCCCTTAGACACTCTTTCTCGGCTTTACATGACCAAAATTTCCTCCTCAGTAATTGCCATGGTAGACTTATGTATACCGTGGTAATTGCTCTCTCCCGGCAATTCTTCGCTCCGGTCACATGTCCCTCGCCGCAATGGTGACACTTGGTCTCATTTGACGTGCATTCGTCCATTCTATGTCCTACCGAGTTGCACTTTGGGAAAACTTATTCGTATTGACAGTATTTCATTCCATGACCATATTCTTGGCATCTTTTACACATCATAGGTCTCAGTTTTATTTCATACACTTTCGATCTCGCTTGTATTCCTGGTATGCTGATATATGGGTTGTCTGAAAGACACTAGTATACAAGGATGGGTTGTCTGAAAGACACTAGTATACGTTTTGCCAACAGGTTTTTGGGCTTTATCCAGGTCGCCTCGACAGCGTCTTGCGCACCACACTCCTCCAAGAGACCTTTCTTGAAAACTTCAAAATGTTCAGATCATATTCATAAACGTAGATAAGACCCTTTTGACCTTCAAAATTAAGATTTTCTTCGACGTTGATAGGTAATTCATTCAGTTGTTTCAACAGCTTCATTTTTCGACTCTGTGCTGAATCACAAACTTCTACAGTAAATGTGGTTTTGTAACGAGATCTTATTGATTTAGGTTTACCTCCCAGATGCTGTGTTATGCATTTTTCAAGAAACCAAGTCGATATTTTTCTTCTGTGGGCTTTGTTCATTTTGCAATCGAAATGCGTGATGAATTTTCCAGATGATGGTATTCGTTTCTTTTCAAGAACACCTTGTCTGATTTGTTTCGCTCTTCTCGTCGTGACTTTTTCTTTTTCTATTATCTGCAACAAACTTCTTTCCTCCACTTCTCTGTCCCATTAGATGCTACCAGTAACATGAGGGCCCCCTCAGTGGCGACACTTGAGCTGATCGGAAACGGAGTTCAGAGAGGAATGGCCCACCTCCGCACACTTTCTGCACACAGCTGAGGTGCTACGGCATCGCTTGGTGTGACCATATGTCTGACAGTTGAAACACATCATCGGCTTGTTATTGAATGGATAGACCTTGGTGTCTGTCTTTCACCTGGAATATAGATACTATACGGGACAGTTGGTTGTCGGAACGTTACCAGAAAAGCTTGGGTTTCTGGGTATCTAGGTTTGATGAAGGCAGCTTTCATTACATCCTCTATATTATGTTATTCTTGAAGGCTAGTCTTAAATTCTTCGATGTCTGTGACGTCAGAGTCACTAATGTATATCAGTCCCACCGAATGTTTGAATCGACTGTATTCTGTTGTCTGGCATGGTGCTCCTTCCACGCAAGTCACGCCCACCTGCCTGCGCCGAGCTCCGCACCTCCACCATCATCATCTCGCGGCCCATGCTGAAAATCCTCTTAGGGTTAGCTCCAGTCATAACTTCGATTTTATTCACGATGTGAAATGGATTGACGGTTCTTTTCTTTTCTGTTTCAAACTTCATCGAAAAGTACTTTGGGAAATATTGTTCGTCAGCTGTCAAGTCTAAGAAGGACGTATTTCCTTTTTTCTCTTCTTGGGTTTTATCCTTTTTCTCAGTTGGTAGAACTGGTTCTGCTGGTGTGTCGGACTGTGCCAGAAATGCCGCCTCCTCGATTTTCCTCAGCCGCCCCTCAATCTCATTCACCCCACCGGCACCAATCCTACAGCCTTGGCTTCCTGACCCTCCACAGATTCATCGATAATTACAGCAATTGCGTCTTCAATCCTTTTTCTGATACTTTCTATCTTGTTTGTCTGTTCCATTCCACCGTAAGCAGCTCCGGTGTCTCCATCTCTCACTCCACGTTGTAGGTCCTCCATCTTCTCCAGATTCGAGGAGTGATCTTCTTCAACACCCGTCAGACACTTTTCACCCAACATTGTAATTAGTTTCAGGAGGTGAGTTCATTTGATAAATTGTCGCAAATCCAGCCATTGCTCGTTGCTGAAGTCCTAGGCAAGAGAGCCAACACCTTGCTCTAAAAGGACAAGGGCTTAATTTAAAAACACTAAGCCTAAAAAGAGCAATAACGCTGATAATTAATGACAAAGCGAAACAATGGCGGGGGTGCTTCACTTCCTTGGCGACTTATCTTAATGAACTAATTAAAACCGTTCATTTAATCTTCTTGCTCGAGTCCGAAGCCACGGCAACAGTTTCGAGCAACCCAAAGAGGAGGCAGCGCACGTTGCCAACTCAGATTCATCCGGACCGGCTTCGCGGGTGCATCAATAGTGCTCTGCGGGTTCGGACCTTTACCGACCTCTGCTTCTGGAACTTAGTGTTCAAGATGGCCGGCTTACTGGAGATGTATTCGCCTGAATAGTATCTTCGAAATTCCATGAAGAACCTTCAGGTGAGCCTCCTGTATATTGTTGCGCTTGTCATTAATTTATTATAACTTACAGCGTTACCTGACCCCTATAAAGGGTGCCAGGAAAGTCTATGTCTTTAGTGTCCGTTTATTCGGAAAGTTTAGCTGCACGGTCGGGCAGCGAGACAAAATCAAGGGGGCCGGTTAGTTCATTCCTATTCGACACGCAGAAATTTCAAATACAAATATTCAAACCAAAATATGAAAGACCCAGATGTTGGTGGGTGTCCACCACGTTGGTTCTACCCAGTGACAACAAATTAATGAATAGTCCTTTAACCAATCTTATCAAATTTACGTGTACAAAGTGCAATGGGTTAATACTACAAGTGGGTATACTAACAGTACCACCTCGGGAAGGTGTGGGTGGACTAGAATACTCACTAAGTGCAAGTAATCCTTATCAAATCCTCGTCTATTTTCTGTTCCCTTCACGATACACAAATAATTATAATTCAGTTCGGCACCAGTAAAACGTGGTAAAGGGAACAGTGAAAATTCCATATAAATAATAAACTGAATTATTCACATAATTTTGGGTGGAAATGACAGAATAACAGGTTGATTTAGGCTTTTATATAATACTTCCACACGTCGCGTTTGTCATGTTATTTAGACTTTTTCAATTCAATATTTATTGTTTGATTCGTTTTGTTTGAACTAGATATGTAAGAAAATTTGTACAATTAGAAAAGTGTCTGTAAATGGATTTTCTTACATCTGTTGATTATTTCTCATATTTACTTCCATATATTCACACTTTGTGAAGTATTAAAAATCAAAAGTGAATAATAAATAAGATATGCTTTCAGAACAAAAAACTATCATACAAAATCATTTAACTATTCGAAGAAATCACGACCAACGGTAAAAAAAATTTTAAAATGTCTTCAAACTCGAGGTTTTTAAGGTTGAAAAATTCAAGTCCGAAAAAGATTATTGAATGAAAGCTGTACTTCCACAACATGAGTTGAATTTTTTTTTGCTAAACTGGGAAAAGTTCGATTAAATAAGCGTACAAGTGAAACACGTGTGAGAAAAAAACTTGTTGTAACGGGAATATACCCACAAAATGAAATTAGTAACACTTGATGACTGTATTCTCAGGCAAGCGTTGCAGCAAGATAAAATCAAGCAATTTTGGCGTTCTACATATGCGCGATCACATTGGAAAAAAGATGACTGTACTGTAATTGGCGGAGAGACTTTTGAATATTCATTTCAAGCTCTCAATTTTTTCGCTCATAATAAAAACTTGACGGACATACCACTTCAAAATTATAACTATGAAGCTAAATATGTGAGAGTTAAATTTTGGCTCAACAAGAAAGGCGCACACAACACTCAAGTATTCTACTATGGGTTGGTCGATCAGCTTGAACCAACCGAAATTCTTAATTTTGCAATTTAACGGAAAAACAAAATCTGGTGGCTGAATTTCATAATTTGAGCCATTAAAATAGCTAACCCGTAAGCCACTTTCGTTTTAGGGATGCTTTATCAGCTATTTCAAACCGAGGCCCACAATTAAGTTATTTTTCAGGAAATTGAGACCTAGATTGCGTACTCGACATCTTGAGCCACAAAATAAGCAAACCAAACAGCCCGCACAAGACTGCAAACGCACTGAAAAGGAAAGGGCAGGCCAGAGTCTTATTCAATCACAGACATCCCAACTTCTGAATGGACTTCATCAAGGCAGTTACGACATCCGACGACCCTAATAAAACAGAAATATCTACCAGTTAGAAAAGAAACCGAACTGACAACCAGGAACCACCACCCGAACCGCAGCAAAACAAAAAGACAGAAATAACCAGAGGCCGGAATAGGCAGTGGGTCCGCCACTAGAGACGAGATGGAGAGAGAGAGAGACAGAGTGGTGTGCGAGAGTCCGAGTACAGGAAGACTTTTTACCACGACTGTCAACCTTAACAGCAATGTGTCTAGTCGTGAGAAGGAAAAAGAGTCCAAAGTGAGGGAAAATAAAAATTTTCGATTAATATATATATCTGATGCTTATTAAACTATGTGAACATATATGCGATGTAGTTTGAGGAACTGACGCGCTAGCAAACTCATGTTACTAATGATTTTGTTGATCTGAATGAGTGGATGATACCTTTACGTAGGTAAATGCCCAGCAGAGCTCTCTTTGTGATTTTTCCAATCATTTTTTGTTACTAGTATTGGTAATTACCCGCCGATACCCATGTAATACTATCTCTGTGGTCATATATAGTGAGTCTGTGAATGTGTGAGGGCTTCGGCCCGAAGTGGTGTGAGCTGCCGTAGCGCAGGCAGACCTACCATGTTGCCGCTGCTACTTGACCCGCGCGTTAGAGCGCCTCAGCTTTGCCGAGACGAGCGATGTGGAAACTGAATGTGCATTGGAAGCTGTAGCAAAAGAAAAATGCTGCTGAAAAGTTCAGTAAAAGTATCATCTCGTAACCCTGAGAAGTAATTTTGGTAGAAATACCAAAGCGACAACTAAATAGTCTCTGACCGAAGTTGTCGTCAACCCAGTTTATTATTTTTATTCATGTAACTTCTATACATAAATTCTAATTTGGCCAATCGGCTTTCATATATTTTACTTAACTCGTGGAGCGTAATTCTCAAAATAATATTACCTAAATTAAAAGAGAAGTAAGGTTTTTGTTGTAATGAATAAGTGGTAAATCATCCTGCGTAAGCGAACTCGTAGCAACCAATACATTGAGGCATAACATTATAAAAAGTTGAAAAAATAATTTTTCCAACATTAGAATGAAGCTTTTATAAGCATGTTTAAATCCTTGTGAATTATTTAAAATTCCTGCTGCGTAAATATTCAGTAATTAAAAAAAAATTCTAGACTCTGAAGCCTAAAAAAAAACAAAGCAATAAAGTCAGACGCTATTTTATCAGTGAATAGAAACTTAAACGTTAATACAAAAAATTGCCAATCGTTCTACGTATGTATTTTGTAAGGTTTTCAATGCTGTAACGAATTTTGAACAGTAATTCAATGAAGCTTCAATATCCAGTTTTTTTTCGGAAACCCAAAGATTACAGTGGGCTGCAAGAAGAAGTACACTTACAGTTTCTATTGAAGTACAGTTTCTATTGAAGTACAGTTTCTATTGAAAGTACACGTAGAATGTTTGAAACTGTAAAATGTTGAAAAGCTTTAATATTTTCCTCCAAAAATCCTAAAGAGAAACATAGGAAATGCAATGAAAGTTAAATGCCTCGCCCTTCGTGAAGGTGTCGAGGGTTCGAATCCCGGCGCTGCGCGGCGATTTCCCCGTTGGGTATAAAGGAAAACTCAAGCACAATACCCCCACTTTAATCCAGGTGTCGGAAATGGGTACCGGCTTTACGGGGGAAACCGTCATGGTGTTCTAATGTAAGTTATAAGGCATTCGGAAAACCAAAATCGAAGATGATATGTTTCGGGCTTGATTGGAAATAAAGCATCCTTAGGCACTATCGAAATGTATATGAATGTGATGTTAGGGGCGTTTGAACGGCGACAAATGCGAAATGTTTTACGCACAATTACGGACTTGTTTTAGTTGTCAAATTTACAGTAGTATTTATACGTTTCAGATTCATTCAAGAATGTAACTGCAAAAATTGGAAAACTAATGTTTCGTCAACTTAGCGGCGAATTTAGGATTTTATGGAAAATTTATCGAAAATGAATTGAATGATCTAGTACCAATATTTTCTGGAAAACATTGAAATTCTGTCGGTAGATTGATGAAAATCGAAAATATAGGCAACGAAGGAATGAAATGGTGCACAACGAAATTGTTTTACACAAACAATATAAGAATCGAAGAATTACGATGTTACTGAAAGAACGAAAAAACAATCAAAATGCTCTGATCTTCTTGTTGATTTCTAATGAAAACGAAATTCTGTTTCAATAAAATGTTTTTCAGTGCTCTGAAAAAAGTAACCATTGGAAAATGTGTTTGTCCTTGTTGACAATCGACGATGAAAACGTAAAATTAATTGTATTGCATAGATATTTGTTCAGTTTTCCGAATAAGATTTATTCATGAATAAGGAAAGCTGAATTCGAACATTTGCTGAGAATAGCTATGCATTCATTTAGATAAGATTTCGTCCTCACATGAACGTAAATTTCCACGTAGCCTAAAGTACCTCTTTCCAATAGATACCTAGAAACCTTATAATCCAATCTGTAGCTGCACAAAATATAAACTGAATCAATATTCTAGGTTTGAAAAATATATTGAAGACCTGACACCCGTTTTCAGAATATTTGGAAAAAACAAAGAGAGAAAGAAATAATTCAAGCGACTCAATTAAATACCTAAACTCGTTAAATATGAGTGTATAAAAGTGAGAAAATATGCGTATCAAAAAGAATGCATGAAATCAAATTAAATGAGTTGTAAACAGAATGCCATTTTAAGCACAGCTACCTCATACAAAATGTATAGAATTCATAAAATCCAATGAAATGGGGCTAGATTGACAATTTTTTTTTGCTTTATTATGGCCAGAAATTACTTAAACAATCGATCAACTTTTTTTTCTACATAAATTTCAATTTATTAATCTACTCAAAAGAGTTTAATCAATAAAAAATGTTTCCGGTATTTTTTGTCGAATAATATATAGAAATACAGTTGTTAACGCCATCACTAGCTATTTAGAAACAATCATACTGGAGCATGACAAAGCTTATTGGGTTTCAAGGCTGAATTTGCAGCAGCAGATAATTGTTTTCCTGGAAGGCAACAATTTACTTTCTGTCTCCTCCCGTTATTACTGCGCGAAGCGTCTATTAGCTGAAGCAAGCAGCTTTCCAAACCTGGTTATAAAGAACTAATGTTTTTATTGCTTTCCTAAAAGCGTTGTTCAGGAGCATTTTAGAAACTCATTTTGCGCGGTTCGGGCGCTTCTTAGAAAGCCGAATTTTTCATTCTGAAACCCTGTTTTTAGTTTACCCATTCAACCGTTTCTCGACTCTTTGTATTCTCCAAGCTTAGTAATCTTACTTTGATGTTAGCATTATCTTCCAATTTCTTCGTTAACTTTTCAAATTTTTCTATTTTTTCAACATTTATAATCGTTTCTCTAACTTGTTGATAAAGATTATCTCTAAGCGTTTCAATATATGAACTTATATCGTTAAATACTCTCTTCAGATCGGTATTACCTAATTTTAAATTGTGCATCAAATGTTCTTCCAATCTCTTAATTTCATTTCTCAATAACTCTGTGTTCTAAAGTTCCCTTCCGAATAACCTCTATTTTTCCACAGATATTCTACCAAGTTCATCGAGATTTTGCATAATGTCATAGTGTCACATGTGGTATTCTCATCAGGAGAGGCTTGGATAGAAAAACTCCTGAACTGATAATTTTCATTGGTATGATTTTCTCTCACCTCTATATACTTTCTGAGACAAAGCCTCAAATTTTCTAAGACTTCATCAACATATTTTTTATTCGCAACGTCAAGATCTTCGATTGGAAAAGAAATCTTTGCAAGTCTTCTATTATTTCAATCGAAATTTTGATCTTCATAAAAATATTTAAAACCAATCCAGAAGGTTATGGTTGTGAAGATCAAAATAATTTTTTTCCTTGTTGCCCAAAAATATTAACGTCTTTCATTTTTTATACATATAATTTTCAATTCTCTAAATTTTCTCTAAGCTTTTAGTGTTTTCTTCAACAGTACTGTTCAGTGTTAATTATAAATTCTTCATCTTTTCTTCAATAGGATCACTACGTGATGTCTGTAAGCTCATTTTATTCGTTCACAACATTATTTATACTCACTTCTTTTCCTTCAACTTCATTATTTATTAATTTGTTCTTTGTATCAATTTGATCATCAATTTCCCCTCAGGGGGATACAATTGTTGTATCTATGGGAATTTGCGCTCCCAGTAGGACAATGTAAGGGCCCGAGCTAAAGGTTAGGTTGGCTTCCTTTTTGCTGAAATAGAATAGGTTTTGTTATGTTACGAACCATCTTTTTTCGGTTCACTGCTGTCCTGTTTTTCAGCACCTACTACTTTCTTCTTCAACTTTTTCTTGTTTCATGAACTTCTTTCTTACCTTGCTGTTTCTGTGCAACTTGTGCGTAAATTCCGCGTTCCCTCAACTCCATACTAAATGGTCCGTTCCTCCTTCCTCTCTTGGAACATCTTTGTCGTGGTTAAGGGAGGCTAAAACTTTCTTGCCAAACTTTAACATGAGGTAGCGATCGTCGAAATGAACACTTTTTCTTTTATTAAGGTATGGTCTAAAATGTTAGTTAAAGTGTTACAAGGACTTGAAGTTGGACAGTTATTAAAAATAATTCGTACACTCTTGCGGAGACGAATCCAAGGCGATAAACTGCGGCACATCAATGGCAAGGATACGAAATGAGAAGTTAGGCAAGTATGTGAAAGATTTATTATTATTAATTAACATTAACTTTAAAATGTTGTGATAAG
>JACJUY010013312.1:0-20070 GCA_014220935.1 Platorchestia sp. MABIK | reverse complement strand
AGTGGGGGAACTATAGGTGAGGGGAGTGGGGTTGGGGGTGGGGAGGAACTGTAGGTTGGGGGAATGGGGTTGGGGGTGGGGAACTATAGGACGGGGAGTGGGGTTGTGGGTGGAGAACTGTAGATTGGGAGAGTGGGGCTGGGGGTGAGGAGCTGTAGGACGGAGAGTGGGATTGGTAGGCCTGTGAATGCGATGCACATAGGGTTGCGAGTAGGGGGAGTGGAGTGAAGGCTGATCGGTGACAATGCACAATTAAAATTATTCACTATGATAACCAAAAAAGAAATTGAATAATAAAATACCCCAAACTTACGCAGCTTTGATCACTCACAAACTGAATTTCTAGTGACACCAGTGAGTTGAAAAAATGCAGAGTTAAAAAAATGTTTTCCATGAGTTGAATTTACGAATGATTCAAAATTAATCACAAGTATGATGGATTTTTGCTCGCTCATCCACAGGTGACGTGGATGCGCCGGAGGGACCTGCACATCCTCACTGCCGGGCCCCTAACCTACTCGGCCGATGATAGGTTCCAGGTGAGTGAACTTATTTATCATCGCCTGTATATGGGTGATAATTTCCTGCAGTGAGTCATTATTGCCTGCAATGGGTCATCTTTACTCGCATTTGGTTAGAGTTACTTGCATAGGGTGAGAATTACCTATATTGGGTAATCATTACCTGAGTTGGGTGATCATTACATGCATTGGGTAATCAATACTACGGCTGTTGGGATCATTACTGACAAAAATGACATTTCCCCATCGAGGTGTACGTTTTACGGAAAGGAGGATAGATTAGATTATTAGTTAGTTTAAGCCTCCCTATCCTCAACAAATGAGATCCAAAGAGAGGAAGGAAGAAGGCACCATTTAGTATGGAGTTAAGGGAACGTGGAATCTATGCAGAAAGGGCATAGAAACAGTAAGATGAGAAAGATGTTCATGAAACAAGATCAAAGTTGAAGAAGAAAGTAGTAGGTGTTGAAAAAACAAGACAGCAGTGAACCGAAAAAAAGTTGGTCCGTAACAAAACAAAAACCTATGTTATTTTAACAAAAAAATAAAGCCTACCTAACCTTTAGCTCAGGCCCTCACATTGTCCCCCTGGGAGCGCTAATTCCCATAGATACAACAGTTGTATCCTCCTGAGGGGGGAAAGGAGGAAATCAGTTTCGTACAAAAGGTTTCTCAGTCCTTCGCTAGCGAGGCAATAGTAGAAGTAAATACCAGAAACCCGCTTAATTCAAATGTTAGAAACCTGCTTGGCTTAAATATCAGAAATCAGTTCAATCTTAATTAGTTCGAGCCCAACCACAAATTTTGCTATCTGTACTGGGAATGAAATGCTGCAACTGACAAAACTGTTATCGGCATGCCATCCTGACTCGGTTGCTACGAAACATTGCCTAGTTCAGCTAAACCAAATTTCCAAACGCAAACGAGAGATTTCAGTGAATGTTTTCAGTATAACGTTTCAAACGTTTCTTGATCAGCGGTGAAAGAAGACTGCAAGCAAAGCAACCTTATACGCGTGCAAAGAGCAAATTATATCCTGCTGTTAAGAACCGAAATTTGAACTCCGCAATATCCTACAATTGAGTTCGTATACCCCCACGCTCATCATGAAAGGCAGCTTCATTCTGGGATGCCACGATTCCAATTTTTTTGATGACCTGAACCTTTTATTTTGTGAAGCGAAGGCTACTTTTTTCGTTAGCAAGTGCAGCCAATATTTGGCAGAAATGGACGAGGCTGCCACCGAGGGGGACATTTCCTAGGACAACGTCTCGGAACTCAGCTACAAAATTAAGGGCTTTTGGAAATGGGTGCGGGAAGGGAACCAGAGAGGGAGAGTGAGAGAGAGAGTGAGAGTGAGAGAGTGAGAGTGACGCAGTGGAAGCAGAAAGAGAGGGAGGGAGAGTATAAACGATGGAATGAATGAGTGAAGGCCAACAGCGACAGAGGAAGAAATACAGAAAGAAATCCAGAAAATGAGCGAATTACGGTGCAAGAGGGAGAGAGACGCAGAAAAAGCTCAAAACATCGCAAAAGCTCGAAAAAGTTTTCCATTAATAGGCGCGTAACTTCGGCTGCGGTAATGGAGAGAAGACTGGACTGCGGTGACTATATTGAGTGATTTATACACCGAGTGTGTGAATCACCTTCCCGTCAGGTGTTTGGCTGCGCATTGACTTCAAAGTTTTCTTCCCCAAAAGCAGTGTAAATACGAAGAACAATTTGGAGCTGCTAAACGAGAGGGTATGTTAAAGAGGGCATAGACCTGGAGGGGGGGTAGACAGGTATGCACGCAGGTATATCAATAGTGTGACTCATCTGAAAACTTGAATCAAGAATGGTTTGTACTATGCTGTGGGGCCTATTGTAGGTCTGCATTACGTCGTTGAACCTATTGTTCGTCAGCATGACAATGGTGATCCCTCCATGCTCGTGTGTGTTAGCTTAATTAACGCGAATGGGAATTAGATTAAAAACTTCTAGACCTGAAAAACAGCCGCATCTTGACCGAGAAATTTTGAAACTCACCTCCTGGCTCATATTTTGTGACTGTCATCACCAGAATTGAGCTGTAATACAGTACGCGAATGATGGCACTGTAATGTTTCACTAATTAATTTCATTTCATATTAATGTCTCACTTCAACAATAATAATTATTCTAAGCCTCGGAACTGGATTTCACATTCATTCTTGCCATTTTTGGATAGAGAGTGAATCAATTTGTTCCTCTAGAGTAATAAGCACTCAATAAAATTAACTCAATCTAGAGACAAACTTTACACTCATTTACGAAGGAAATGCTTTAAGCCAGGAAATATATATTCAAACGAGGAAATTTCACATTAAACACGCTGTTTACGATGGGTTAAACTGAAGTCCAATTTTCAACTCAAATTTAAAGTCAATTGCGGCGTACAATATAGAAAATATAAAAGAAAACTTCAAAATGCCATCAACATGATTTAAGAATTTTAGAGTCCCTATACATTTTTAAACTTAGGCCGCCTCTTAATGAAACCAATAGTGCCCACCCTCTGTACATAGTTTCCCCTTGATTTTAGTAGTAGCATTTCTTTAATTCTGTGTTTGTATCCCGTATATTTTATCTATTCATCTGTTTTGTCCTTTACAGACTTACTTGTACTGATGATGAGCCTGGTGCTCGAAACATTTACCTTTTAACAGCAATAAATAATTTTAGCAATGTTGACTTTGAGAGTAGCAACCTTGGTGTTTTTATTTACGATTCGTCTGCGTAATAATGCAATTAATGATGTTCTCCAGAAAATATCAAATATTAGCAATATCGTCCGTTCATTTAGCTTTGATTAAACATTTCTAAAAATTGAGTGTGTGACCACTGGTCGGTCAGCAGCATTACGGAAATTCCCTCCGTGTACACCGACAGCTCACGTCGCGGTAAAATTGTTAATGAATTTCTGACCGCGCGAATCTCCAGAGAAAAGCAGCACAGAAAATGAGCCTGGACACGCCGCAGCAGAGTGCGAATTATAAGCGCATTTTAGAACAAACGAGTGATTGCTGTGTCACCTGCTCATTTTAGGTACATCACGTTTGCGTAGCAACTTTAAAAGGAACGATACAGCAAAGATGTATTTTAAAAACAGTTAGTTCGAACGTTTCGAGCACTAGGCTCATTCTCAACGAGATCTGCAAATACAAAGACACAACATAAGCACAGTTCACAAAAAAAAATTCATATATTGACAGGCTAAAGGCGAATAGCAAAATGGACAGCAATGAAATAGGAAGGCGGTGGTCAAGGTTTCTAACACTTACTACGCGGACGCTATTCAAAAACAAGGACATACGTTAGAGGTTTACAATTTTTAGTTGATATGAGCTCTGCTTGTCATTTAACGTAGGTTTTAACTAATGTGTATACAATGACGCTAATATTCGGAGGTCAAAACTCGCTGAACATGAATCCATTATTTTAAATTGATCACTGTTATTGACTTGATCACATGAGGCATTGCAGTGCTCCCTTATGCTCGAATGAGACGGAGAACCTGAAATCCGACCAGTACGATGACTCCGTCCAGCATGCTCAGCTGATGTATATACAGTGCTCGCTGGGTTGAACCAGCGTACTGAGATGCGCAGTGCGCACAACGGAAATCATAGACGACGGAAGATCGCATGATTTTAGGAAGTACATCTTTGAATCGAAAAAATGAACTATTTGTACGTTTATTAACCAATATCATGCGTAAGGAAACTTCAGGAAAATATTTAGAAATAAGATTTGTGAGTTCTAGTTTTAATTTTTCTGACTGATAACCGAAGTATGGAAAAACACAATAGACTTGAGAAGCAGTTTGATTAGAAGCAGGAGAAGGGTCATAAACATTCGATAGATATTTACCAATTAATCAAGAGATTAAATTTGATGGAAACCCATTTGAAATGAAATGGGATTTCAGAAACATAAATTCATGATGAAGATCGTCAAAGTTGGAACATCCTTTATAAGCGCGTGACACAAGTGTTGATAAGCTATTGATTTTAAGCCGCTCTGAACAGAAACTAAAAAAACTTGAGCCCAGACTAGTGAAAGTTTGCTTTCGATACACAGAAGTACAAAATTTATTATTGGTGCGGAACACACAGACATCATGAAAATTTAGACGGTTTTCGCTTTCAGATTCAAAGGTGAATTTAATATTAGGATGTTGAGCATTTAGGTAATTGAGGAACAATTGCATGTCAAATGCTTGTTTAAAAAGAACAAAAGTGTCGTCAACATAACGCTGGTAAAAAATTGGACGGAAACTCGGTGGACAGTTTTCTAGCCAAATAGTTTCATAAAAACACATGACTATATTAGTAAACATAGGACCAAGGGGTAAGCCCATTCCTAGACCTTATATTTGTTGGTAGAGAGATCCGTTAAAAACCAAAAACGAGTTGTACAAGGTGATTTCCAGCAGTGATTTAAAATATTTTGTACCTAAGCCTATGACTAAGGAAGATTGGCTAGAGAATAAAGCATTAAGGCAAATTTCAATGGTTTCTGCTAGGGGGATATTGGTGAACAAATATTCTATATCGAAAGAGGCCATGTAGCAACAGTTGCATTATCATGAGCGGTAATGCATTCAACGAACTCAGAAGAGTTGGATACAGTAGATTCATTAACACAGAGTGGATTAAGAAATGGGACTAAATATTTGACTAATCGATAAGTTGTGCAATTGTACTGCGAAATAGGCCGAAACGGGAGAGATACCGCGAAGTTAGGTTTATGAATCTTGGGTAAGCCGTAATGAATGCCAGGGCCAGTACCAGAGGACAAGAGCTGTTTGTAGAGGTCATCAGTGAGTAAATTTAAGTTTTTCATTTTGCGGAGGAAATCGTTCACCTTATCTTCAATCCGAAAAGAGTAATTCTTGGTACATTCTTGGATTGGAGTGAATTTAGTTGAATCAGACAGAATATTGCGCATTTTCTAAATGTACGTATTTTTATTCAAAACTACAACAGCTTCCCATTATCTGGTTTGGTTACACTAATATCTGGATTGGAAGCAAGCTCTTTAAGCTCTGAAATGTCATTGCGCGTAAAAATGGGAGAAAAAATCTTAAACGGTTTTAAACCATGAAAATACCGAAAAGAAAAGGACCGAAATTGTTCAGCAACTTCACGCATATCGTCATGGGTTGGAAATTTCTTGTCTAAAAAGAAACGATAGTTTTTCACAAGAGAGAAAATATTTGTAAAATTCAATTCAAAATACAGGTAGACAAAAATCAAGACCAAAGGCAAGTAAAAATCTGAGATGGTTGCTGAGGGGCACCGAACTGAAATTATGGACTACAACGTTTGGATCACAGGGCCTAAGGTGATTTTGTATACCTAAGTGGTTCAGTTTGCGCTCATGAGTTTCAGAGGGTTTCGCAACAAATACTTTCATCTGTTCACGAACCACACTATGAATCAGGGCACGAGTCACTCCAGGGAAGGACAACACAATGGCACTTTGACATTCGGAGAGATCTGCTGTCAATGTGGAAATCCTCTTCTTCTTATAGTTTAATTCTCTTGTGAGTAGATTTGCTTGCCAAGCCTTGTAGAAGTTGCCATCTTGTAGACACCGTTTAAAAATTTTGAAGCGGGGAAATTTAGGCATGATGTTATATTCCTTACACTCACAAAGGAACTTTTGATCCAGTTTCACTTTTTCGAGCTTCCGTGTCGTGCCTTCATATCTGCGATAGAGCTTGTAAGCTTCTTCACCATAATGATTACGAATATGATTAGGTACATCACGTTTGCGTAGCAACTTTAAAAGGAATTGCTCCTTCCTCGTACTGTGCCTTTAATTTTTTTAATTTCTTTGTGGAATTGCCTTTTTTGTGCGTCAAATACCGCGATCAGGGAGCACGACATTGATTACTGCTGCTGTACTTCTGCTCGTACGTTAATTTCCTTGAGGTATTTTGTATCTGAAGTGCAGCGTTTCTTTACGATACTTCCTTGTGTTTCTCTGCTATCATTTTTCTACCTTTTTATTTTGTTGCTTTCTGATGCTTCGTTCTTTCTATTTTTTTGGTCGAGGATTGTTCCGTTAAAATTTCAAGTAATTATACAAACAAAAGCAACACAAACACAATATTGTCTCTATAAAAATATTATATTGGGCCATGTACGCTAGCCAGATCATCTTGGAATGACGCTCATCAGGTTTCGCTTGAACCAAAATAATGTTCGCAGAAAAAATTTCACGAATTAAATAAAAACCTTTAATCATAAATAAATTATTCAACCTTTAAAAAATCTTCACTCCAAGGAGGTATTCACAATAAAAAACAGAACAAACTCTTCGATAAAGGAATGAGATATTTAGTCATAAAAAAAATTCCCTTAATATTTCAGAAGAAGTAAGCCCATGTAACTCAAAGATTAGAGTTCAATGGACGCCAAATGATGCTCAGTTGATGAAAGCATTTAGGTAAATGGTTTTGAACTGAAAGTTGTAATCGGATATGGTCTCCATGAACCCTGCTAACGAGTTTCTTTACATTCATTAGTTCACCGTCTATGCCATTCACTTTTTTAACTTGAATGATTCCAACCAGTATGTATACATCGACTTCCTGGTGGAAAAACACAAGTTTTTCTCTATATTTAAATTCAGAGGGAGCAAAAATGATGGTTGGAATTTTTGACGGAAGAAAATAATCTAGGATTCGGAATTTAACGGAAGAAATTCAGGATTTCACGGAAATTTAGGATTCGGAATTTGACTGAAGAAATTCAGGCTTTCACGGAAGAAATTTAGGATTCTGAGTTTGACGGAAGAACTTTAAGATTCAGAATTTGAAAGAAGAAATCCAGGATTCAAATTCAAAACTCCACTGAAACAAAAGACTTTAAAATCACAAATGTTTCGGCGTAAGAATAAAGATTTCAATTTTATAATAAGACCAAGAAAAATGAAGCTAAAATGGAACATATCACTGATTTTACAACGTGGATGAAAATCACCCAACTCAAAGAAAAGCCTATCAAAATCTTGACGTTTCATGAACAAAGTAAAAATAGATTTTTTTTTTTTAGAGCGATTCATACGGATTTTCTCGTGCGTCTCGCTCGGAGGAAGCAGAAAATGACCTCGAATAGAAGCATCAATTTGCCCGTCCCTGCATTATGACGAATGGAAACATTGCTGTAGCTCCGAACGACGAAAAAAAAGTTATTCTGAATTCTACGTTCACGCATCAACCACTAAGTGCTACAGCGATAAATTTTTTCCAAATCACAGGAACTATGTAAATTAGATTTTTTTAAAGTACTTGAAGGCCACGCGGAAGTCAAGCTATATGGGGGCAAATAGTAGCTTTAGATAGAGTAGCCTAATGATGAAATTGCTAGTTGTCAGAATTAGAAAACTGCTCATACAACCAGAGATTTTTCTTAAAGATCGGAAAAATCAGAGGCCTTTTCTCTGAATATCGCAAAAACAACAAAACGTGTTTCTAAAGATTTAAAAAACAGACTTTTTCTTTCAAAATTACATCGAAAACAGGAAAATTTTCTCTAAAGATCGCAATAAACCGAAGGATCTTCTCAAAAGATTGCAAAAACAGAGGTATTTTCTTGAATGATTCAAAAAAGCCTTGTTTGAAAAGATTGTGAAAAACCATATACCCTTTCCCTGAAGATGGCAAAAAACTTTTTGCAAAATATCGCAAAACAACACAGGCCTTTCTGCAAAAGATCTCTGTAAGCATCGTCTGTTTATTGTATTTTGATGATTATAAGTAACTTGAAGTAGAAAAATTGTCCTTCAAAACAAAGTTGATTCCGAAACCGAGGATCAGTGCATCTTTGATGAAGTTTTATGTTCGTGAATATCTTAAAAAAAGAAAAAACGCACACTCATAACCAAAATACCCCGTCTCCTAAATTATAGCTATTATGCAATGAGCCTACGTGATTCACGCGCGAAGTCTAAGGCTGGAATTAATTCATTGTATTAGTTCGTTCAAGACTTCCTAGCCACAACACAGACGGTCGCAAGTTAGCGAAGAGAAAGGACCATTTAGCATGGAATGTACGAAACAGGAAATCTATGCACATGGTGTGTTCCCATACTGGACACGATGCGAACAGAAACAGCATGTTAAAAGATAAGATGAAAAACACAAAGAACATTTTGCAAAGAAGGCATTAAAACTCAGAGAAGCAAAGTGGGCACGAAAGGCTGAAGTTTCGAAGGCTCATCTGAAGCTGAGGGGACCAAACAGTATCTCCTCTGGAGCCTCATGTTCGGAACGCAAGGCGCCTCCTACAAGAATACGTTACTTATAGCGAGACAAATTCAAGGGACTTTCAGAAGCATTGTGCACCGTACAAATCATGACAACCTTTTTTAACTTCGCTGAATTCATTATTTTTCAGAAATCATCTTCGTTAGCTTACCAAGCAAACTATGTGGAACTTCGTTTTATTTGATTTCGTAAATTTTGTTCATTTTTATCTAGGCGTGACAGCCACAGCAGCTCAGACACGACGCAGAAAAAGGCACAGAGCAGAGTCATGTTGCATGGAAACAAGTTCAATGCTAAATTTTATTGGAAAAATCCAAACATGAAAGCTTAAGCGAGAAACATGAACATGCAGCAGTGTAGCCAAGTTGAAAGACGAGCCTTCGCGGTCAGTTGTATAGCTACGAAGACGTACATTGTCTGAAAATCTAACCACAGCGTACGAAGGAAAACTGCGACTGACAGATTCTGCGCCTGAGGAAAAGACAGTGAGAGAGGGTTTGCAACCTTAAATGAATAATGTCCATAGTCACCGGGCGCAGCATGCTTGCCTAATAATGTCTATTGGCACGAGTGAATTAACAATGCAATGGTTTTCTGTCACCACTTGTTTAGGGTGAAAAGTGTTCTTAGGGGAAAAAGTGAAAGTATAATTGTTTTATGAATATCGAATTGATGTTCTGGACAGCATGAATAGATTTTTAATGTGAGGAGGTATTCGTGTTGATTTATATTTATTTCTAATGCAATTTATCTACTTTCCATACATATCTAATGAATCTCTGGGACCTTGCTGTTTTGTACTTGACAGGTCCCTGAGATTAATTTTGGCCTAAAACAAAACAAAAGTTAAAAATAATAAAAATGAATAATAATTTAACTGAGGTCACCTAACTTAACCTAAATTTAACATCAAAAAGAAGCCATAAATCAAAAGTGGTGACAGATAACCCTCAAGTACCTTGAAATGCAGCATTTAAAGCTTTTGCAAAGAAAATGTAGGTCATATATTAATGTATTCTCATTTGCTAAGTTTCATTTCACTTCTAAACCAACGTTACCAGGCGACAAACTGATCCCTCAAATTTGTAGCATGACCAAACCATTGCAATTCAATGTCTCGAGTCATGGGGTGGATCGAAAACTTAAACAATTACTCGGACTTAGCGAGTTGATCGTTGCCGCAACAAAATGAGCTCAAAAGTGGCAGTACAAAGTGCATTATAACTCCAGAGTCTAGGTAATTTTTCTGGATCTAAATTATACGAAGTGTCATGTCAATCGTTGTTAGGTGGGCATCGTTCTGTCCAATATTGCAAGGGTGTTTTTTCCAAATTTCTCGTATATGAAAAATAATCTTTCTTTTGAAATTCCCTGAACTTATATACCACCCACGTAGCAGCAACCATGCATTGGCGCAAAATTCGAAGTGGTCCAAATGGTGAAATTGCCTAAAAATTCTGGGAGGCTTTGATGGCCAAATATATATAAAGTGCCAAATATGATCATTTGGGTCAGACAAAAGGCCAAGTCGGAAACCGACTAAACAAATGGCCAATTCAGCAACCGACTAAACAAATGGCCAGTTCACCAACCGGCTGAAAAAATGGCCAATTCCCCAACAGGCCAGATAAATGTCCAATTTAGAAGCCTTGCTTCCTCGTGGCATTGCGGGGCGCATAAAAAACTTAACGTCACCGCAATTCTGCAGTGGCAACTTCGAGCCAATAAGTGGGGGGCGCGGCCTGCAAATTAGATAGAGGCCGGCCGAAGTAAGGTCCCAGTGAGCGATGCGTAAGTGGTACGGACGTGTACTTAATGACAGGCCCAACGAGGAGAAGTCGAAGGCTCACAGCTGCGAAAACTGCGCCAAAAAATATTGATTTAGGCAATTTTGTTCCTTTCAAATGGTCGATAGCCGGAATATATCTGCCAAATTTTTATTTGCTGACTCGAAAATGTAAGCCCACATTTAAACCAAATGTGAATGAAATTTTTGTGCTGTTTTCTTGTTACTCATCATCACGTTAGGGTTTTGCTTCTTGAGACAAATGCGTGAAGCAATTTTTGCGGTTAATCTACGCAGAGACAAACGAAATAAGTAGCTGGAATGCTTATTTATATTTGCCGCCGATCAATAGTAGCCTGTCCCCGTTTTTATTGTCAGTAGGAGTGAACATTGCCAAATACAAAAGTGATGCCAGCTATTGTACCATACTAAGTGACGATTGTTTTAATTCAACTGTTGTGGCGAAGATAAAATATAAATAGTATTCCAACGACTACTTCTGGCTCATTAGAACTTTTAGTCCGGGGCGTTTGAAGGAGTTTGAGAAACCTTTCACTGTGAATACGAAAAAACGAATCCACATTATTCCACAGAGAGCTAAATGAAACAACTGCGTTAGGATACTTAGAAACTTTTAACATTTCGAAAAGTTGAACAAAATTTGTTGTAAATTCTCAAATACTTTCAAAATTATTTCCCAACAAGCACAAAAAAACGCAAAAGAGCACAAATTTCATCTACTTTCGTTTGCTCTCCGTTAGGGGCTCATAGAGCACGTGATATTCAAAGAGATCCGAGTGTTCGATTTTGCTCAAAATTTTCGATAGTGATGACACTTGGAGTGTGAACTTGACGTGAGGTTGAGGGCATAAAGCCTTATTTAACACGATGACTACGTTTGTGCAGGTTGCTAAGGTTGGTACGGTTAGGTTGTGAGTGGCAGAATTGAAACTGTAGCAGAACTGGACAGCTCAAATCCTTTTGTTTCCTTTTTAAAAACTGTGAAAATTATTATTGCAAGGTGATATTTCATCTCGTGAGCTAAAATCAATTTTGCAAAAGGCAGTAAAATAATTGACATGCAATTCATTCATGCCGGTA
Organism: Platorchestia sp. MABIK; assembly: GCA_014220935.1. Lineage (NCBI taxonomy): Eukaryota > Metazoa > Arthropoda > Malacostraca > Amphipoda > Talitridae > Platorchestia > Platorchestia sp. MABIK. Next base: position 8,363 of record JACJUY010013312.1, on the reverse strand, counting down.
AGCGAATGAGTAATTTACCTAGTGGTACACATATGTATGTCCCAATACGTAGTCAACGTGTTGGAAATAAATTAAAACTAAAAAGGATTTTGGGATGAATAAATGAATTTAAGTTAGTTTATTTTTATCTTATTTATTATAGCACGGAAATATAATCGTTGAACCCCAATTAACCGATAGTTCACACTTGTTTTACGGCCACAATTATCAGTGTCATATTTTTTTTCTGTTTCGGCCATCCTAAATTAAAAATTTCCTAGAATTTCGTTCGTTTACTGAATTTTTCGTTATAAATTGACTTGTAATAGGCAATATGACAACAAATTTTGCGTTTTCTTCCTCAATTTCAAAATTTTCAATGTCATCAAGTTATTCGACTGAAAATGACCGACGTTTCACTAAAATCGACAAATAACTCATTTTAAATTTTATAAATAGTAGGAACAATGGGAAACTTATTACTAGAATCATTTTCCCTACAGTGCACAATTTCAATACTGAAGAGGTTAAGTAGAGGTGGCAATTTCAATACCGAAGAGGTTACGTAGAGGTTACAATCTACCGTTACGTAGAGGTTACAATTTCAATACCAAAGAGGTTACGTAGAGGTTACAATTTCAATACCGAAGAGGTTACGTAGAGGTTACAATTTCAATACCGAAGAGGTTACGTAGAGGTTACAATTTCAATACAAAAGAGGTTACGTAGAGGTTACAATTTCAATACCGAAGAGGTTACGTAGAGGTTACAATTTCAATACCGAAGAGGTCACAACCCAAGATTGGGTAAATTCATGTCTATGTCAGGAGGCGATAAAGTAACCCGAGTTAGGATAAAATTAAACATGTTTCAGGAAGTGATTTTTTTTCTTTTAATTATTTTCTCTACGGTAATAAAATTTCAAAACTCCAAGAATTCCGTCAGCTAAAATTAGTTAAGATGCGCAAGCCACAAGATGCGTCGAGTCCCAACGCCTTAACAGCTGAAATGCAGGAGCGAACGTACTGGGAAGCCTCGCCTGATGTTAAACAGGCAATGCTGCATGCAGCTGTAATCTTTTTGTCACGGTGGATGTAATAAATACTTGGTGGTTCATTTACAACTCCATTTACTCATGCTAATTTTATTTTTCCGTAAAAACAAAAAGCCATTCACTTTATTTTGTACGAAAAGTTACTGATAATTTGTAATTTTGATAACCTCAGGAAACAATTTGCTTGAAGCATGCATAACAAACATGCATGTAAGCAAACAAGATTATGTGTTACGAACAAGCATGAGAGCAAACAAGATAATGCGCAAAATACAAGCATGGCAGCAAACAACCAGACAAGCACACCTGAATCAAGATAGAGCGTAGAGGACAATCGCGCAAGCAAAAAAATTTAGCGTGGCAAACAAGCACACGAGTAAAAAATCTCTCATTTAGCTACAAAAGAGAACATTCAGTCCAGAGTCGAGAGAACTGAAGATCCTCTCCCTCCCGCCGGCAGGTTTACCACGCAGCGGACGCGGACGAGTGGACTCTCATTGTGAGGTTTGCGCAGGCCCGAGACGTGGGCATCTACGAGTGCCAGGTCAACACCGACCCCAAAATTTCGAGGCCGATTACCCTAGAATTCAGAGGTGAGTGAGTTTTTTTTGTGTTGGTAAATTGAATTGTGATTTAATTTAAGCTTCACCCATCATAACAAAGGGGTTCGCAAGAGAGGAAGGAGGAAAACACCATTTAGTATGGAGTAGAGGGAGCGAGGAATTTACGCTCTTGTGTCTCCACACACTGTGCATGGAAGCAGCAAGATAGAATGAAGCTTATGAAATGAGGCAAAAGTTGAAGAAGAAAGTGACAGGTGCTTCCTTCTAGGTGCGGTTGTGCAAATTCACTAGTCCAGGGCTGGACAGCAAGTCCAAGGCTGGACAGCAAGTCCAAGGCTGGACAGCAAGTCCAGAGCCGGGCAGTAAGTCCAGGGCTGGACAGCAAGTCCAGGGCTGGACAGCAAGTCCAGGGCTGGACAGCAAGTCCAGGGCTGGACAGCAAGTCCAGGGCTGGACAGCAAGTCCAGGGCTGGACAGCAAGTCCAGGGCTGGACAGCAAGTTCAGAGCTGGATAGCAAGTTCAGAGCTGGACAGCAAGTCCAGAGTAAGGCCAACAGAAAGCATCAACACGAGAGTGCAGAAGACGCAGGTCTCTGTCCACATCTCAGCTGCTGTTCTGCGTTGCTGTAGTGTCGTACAGTTGTGTCGATAGTACGACACTACAGTTGCCTTTCGCATTAATTAGAGAGAGCAGCTTAAAAGAATTGATCAGCAGGAATAAACAAGAAATTAATTCTTCACTAGAATGAAAGTAATTAAAATTTTGAGAATTTCTCCATGACGCCTTTTCAAAAAACACTGTCAGCATGCCAGCTTGATTAGCTTGCTTTGCATTTAAAAAATTCTACTGCTTCTGATTATGACCAAGTATTGTAAGCACTCGTTAGCTCAATTAGTATTTTGCTTCACTCTTTCCATCACGTTACATCAATGCTAGAGTCAAAAAAGAACTCATTCTTATAATATTCAATTAACACATACGTTAGAGTCAAAAAGCATTTTTTGTAGTAGCAAATAGCACTTATCTGACCCGCTGTTATATTTTATTCTGTGGAACTAAGGAGTTGATTTTATCGCTGCAGTCTGAGTTACAGGGCTGAAGAAACGCATTTCTCTCTCAAAAGATTATCCAGCTCTCTTTCGAAGGAAGAGCTCAAGTCTCCAGGAAACTATGAACAGCATGAAAAGTCTGATAATAAACATTTAGCTAAACGACTTGGCAGCAAATAAAGCTCGGAATCTAAAAGAGTGATTGAGAAGCTCGTTCCTTCGATCCCAACGACGAGGTTCAAAGGCGGTGAAGGCTCTTTGAGGGGATACTGAAAATCAAGTTCTACTTCGCTGTGCCATTCGGAATCAGTTTCGCCGGCGGAAAAGCTTTTTGGGCATCATTCCAAGACAGACATTTTTCTGGTCGTTTGACCACAGTTCGTTTTGGCTCGTGAAAGCGCCTCCGGCAAGTGATGAAGCGACACGTAGTCGAGGGAGGTAAGGGAAAGAAGAGATGTTCGATGGATTGCGTTTCTTCAAAAGGAAATTCTGGATACCATGCGCAACAGGACACGAGTTATAGAAACTTGTCCAAGGAACTCGACAATATGGTCGTGACGTGCATGCTGTCATAACCGTATTGCTGGACCGGCATAACCGGCAATCCGCAAATGGAAGATAAACCCTGGTACTTGTCGCCTTGATATTTGAGTCCGTGCTGCAGTGACAGGCGGGAACTTCGTTCTAAGGTTGTGAGCGGAGTTTCAATTTAACAAATAATTAACAATGGCAAGGTGAATGGCGAGGGATTCAAAAAGAAATTGAAAAGAAGTTGAGGAAGCGAGGATTTTTCGACTTCTCTTTCGACCTCTGGTTACTGCGACCAGCGAAAGAATTAGAAATATTTTCCTTCGCATAGAAACTGCACTTCTCCACCTCGAAGCCTTGAAAAAGAACAGTCATGGAGAATTAGGATGAGGGTCAAACGCTGGTCGTTCATTTTGTTCAAAAGATTCTTGTGACTTCACTGAACATCTGCAAGCAATTTGTTTTCAATGAGCTCTGAAATCCATTAAGAATTCCTACACCAGCAGTTGTGTAGGAGAAAGTGTCATCCGGATGGTGACCGCAACGAAGGAGCTCGAATTTGCTCTCATTGAAGCACATGTTGTTCACCTCGGCCCACTCATAGATCTTGTTTAGGTCCTGGTTAATTTAAATCAAATGTAATATACGAGTCTGAGTACCTTCATATTCGCTTAAGAATGAAATTATCAAAAGAAATTAGTTTGGAAGGAATGAATAAATTATGATTTTGTGGAGTGTAGTGATTCACGAAAAGAGTTGACGGTAATATTATTGTCCGTAGCTTGGGTTAGATTAGAGAGCTTCCGTAACCGCAACAAAGGCCATCCAAAGAGAAGAAGGTGGAAGGCACCATTTAGCATGGAGATAATCGACCGCCAAATCTACGGCCCATAAAAACAGTAAGTTGAGAAAGAGGTTCGTGAAACAAGGTAAAAGTTTAGGAAGAAAGCAGTAGGGGCTGAAAAAAAAGGATACCAGCGAACCAAAAAAAAGATGACTCTTGTCTTAACATTACAAAAAATACTTTATTTCAACAAAAACAAGCCGTACTAAACTCTCAGCTCGGGATCTCAGTCATCTTCCGTAATAATGAATACGGGAAATAAAATGCCCCTTGAAAATATTACCAGGGAAAACATGTATTTCAAGACATAGAAATCACTGCTCATATCTTGAAAAGCCTGACATGATGTCTGGTGGTAAAGCTTGATAACGGAAACTTGTAACATGGTGATAACACAATATGAACAAAAGAGGGAAATGAAAAAGAGAAAAATAAATCTGACAAGAAAAAGGAATAGAATAGAACAACAAAACAAATACAAAATTCATCAAGATCAAATTGGGACAGAAGAGATTTTCCAGTGTAAAATACGCGAGCAAATTTTGAAGAAAAGACTTTAACACAACCGTGCAGGAGGTAACCTCATGGGAAACATCCGTCAAACAGCGCAGGAAATGTTAAAAAATACATGAATGTATGCTATTATTAAAACCCTCAGCCACTTCTAAAGATTGTTGGTGATGATTATCGATGAATATTATCAAAAGTTGCTTCCAGCGTCCCTTACTACGACAAAGAGGTTCAAAGAGAGGAAGGTCGAAGGCACAATTCAGTATAGAGTAAAGGAAACGCAGAATCTATGCACAAGGTGGGTTCTCGCCCAAGATCCCTTGCTCATAGAAACAGTCAAGAATAACAAAGGAAGATTATGAAAAAAGATATAAGTTCAGAAAGAAAGCTATAGGTGCTCGTAAACAGAGTAATCAGATGCCAAAAGTAAATATTAAAAGTTCATTTCACACAATTACAATTCTCCGACTTGAGCTGAAATTTAACTCTTTATTTTTCAGCGCTGTAGTTATTATAGTTTCAATTGTTGGGCTAAAGAATAGATTAGATGTTAGTTTAAGCGTTCCTAACTGCAACAAAGGCGTTCCAAGGAGAGGAAGGAGGAAGCCACGATTTAGTGTGTTGTTAAGGGAACGCGGAATCTATTCTATACCCAATGTCCATAGGAACAGTAAGTGGAGAAAAAAGTTCGTGAAACAAGATAAAAATCGAAGAAATAAGCAGTAGGGGCTAAAAAACATGACAGTAGTGAACGGAAAAATGATCGTCCACAACAAAACAAAAAACTATTTCAACGAAAGGAAGGCCTACCTAACCTTTATCTCAGTACTTAACATATTTCCCTTTGGAGCGCTAATTCCCATAGATACAATATTGTATCCCCCGAGAGGTAGTGAAGGCTTAAAAATGTTTTAAACTTCTTAAGCAAATCAGAAAACTTTACAAAACCAAAATCAACTGAAAGTTCTTTTGCGCTGATGTCAAAATAAACTGGAAAATATCCGCGAAAAAATGACAACATAGGAGAAAATTCAATACCTTAAAGAAGCTTCTCATTAAAAACAACAATTATCTACAAGAGCATAAACAATTCAAATTGAAATGAAGACTCATTCACAACGTATTTTTACACGACCAGTAACTTGAACACGCGAGTGCAAAAACTTCTTCAAGTAGAAATAATTTCTTCCAACAAACAGCTTACGTTAATATGCAAACTCAAATACACTTAGAACGATGGTGTAAAAAATTACGCCCACCGGTTTGTTGTCGCGGCAAAGAGGCAAAGAAACTTCTAAGAAGCCCGGCAATGAAATAATTTAAAGGAATTTTTGTGAACAGAAATGAGAACAAATGCTGTAGCTTCGCTTCAGATTAGCTGGAGAGCACATCGCTGTCGAGATGAAGATGGACTTTGCGGTAAAATGTGTAGAATGTTAAGGTCATAGCGAGATATCGGGCAGGAATTAAACGTTCTAGCGAGATTAAGTTCAAAAGGTTGAAGTTCTAGCAAGATTAAGAACAAGAGGTTGAAGTTTAAGAACAAGAGGTTGAAGTTCTAGCGAGAGAAGAGCAAGAGGTTGAATTTCTAGCGAGAGAAGAGCAAGAGGTTGAAGTTCTAGCGAGAGAAGAGCAAGAGGTTGAAGTTCTAGCGAGATAAGAGCAAGAGGTTGAAGTTCTAGCGAGAGAAGAGCAAGAGGTTGAAGTTCTAGCGAGAGAAGAGCAAGAGGTTGAAGTTCTAGCGAGAGAAGAGCAAGAGGCTGAAGTTCTAGCGAGAGAAGAGCAAGAGGCTGAAGTTCTAGCGAGAGAAGAGCAAGAGGCTGAAGTTCTAGCGAGAGAAGAGCAAGAGACTAAAGTTCTAGCGAGAGAAGAGCAAAATTTCTAAGTTCTAGCAAGATGAAGTGTAAAATGCCAAAGTTCTAGGGAGATTAAGTAGAGGAAGTTGAAGTTCTAGCGAGATTAAGTAGAGGAAGTTAAAGTTCCAGCAAGACTGGGGAAAAAAGAACTGGTCTCGAATTTGAAACAAGGACGGCTCCCGGGAGGACTTTTGGAGGAAGCGGCGCAATTTCTTTGAGCGAAACTTACGACTTCATTTGAAACTGAGCGCATGATTGCGCAGTCGTGCAAAGAAATAAAGGAACAAAAGCTTCTCGGATTTTTAGAGGAGCTTCTAATAAAGCACGGGAAATATGACTCAGCAGCGACACAGATGGGAAAATAATGATTTCCAAGGCGATGAATTCTTGGTCAGTCATAAACTTGTCCTTTGAATTAATTGATTTGTCTTCTTTCAGTGACAAAATTCTGGGCAACTTTTGGAGATCCATGGTAAAATTACGATGAACGACCGAAATGCGTTAAGTTAGAAAGCGACATGGCGACATCTCTCAGAAAACAATCCATTTAAAATAAAAGGAACATTCTGAGTTGGCTCGCTTTTAATATAAAAACTAACCTCACGTGAATCTAACGTCATTTTCTGAAGCAGTTCTAGAGCAGTTATTCAGATGTTCGGAAAATACCTACGCAGTTAGTCTACGAAAAATACCTACACAGCTCTGAAACGTTTCTCAATTTTTTTCTAATGTAAGAAATGAGAAGTGAATGTACCTAAGTTCATAAAAAAACGAGTTTCATGTGAGAATTTTTCTTAATTCAAAATAGGAAAGCTTTTTTTACATGGAAAATCTAATCACAAAAACAAATCATGAGATTAAATTCGAATTCATTGTGAAACACCTAAACCTCTACAAAGGTGTCTCCAAGAAAAAAAGAGAAGGTTAACATTTTGTATGAAATTGAGGGAACGGAGAATCTATACTCAAAGCACGTCTTTGTACTCGACGCACAGAAACAGCAAGAGGGAAAGAAGTTCATATACTTTGATAAAACTAAGAATATAATAAGCGCTGATAAAAGATATACATTTAGCCGAAATCGACAGCCTACGACAAAAAACAATTTTATTTCAGTGAAAATGAAACTTACTTAACATTTAGTTTGGGACCTCACTTCGTCCTCGTTGGAGCGCTCATTCCCATAAATCAAATTGATTTAACACGTTGACTACGATTGTGCGGTTGCTTACGGTCTGTTGGGTTAGGCTAGAAGAAGTCGTTTTGAGCCTTATTAGGCTTTTCTGCTCTAATACATTTTTAACCTTTTTGAAAGTGCAAAGAATTCAATTGAACCATAATGCGTTATATTTTGCTCTAAATTTCATTTTGGAAAAGGTTGCAAAATAGTTGAGATGATATATGTATATTCCGGTGCGTAAATGAACAATTTACCTAGTGGTGCACATATGTACCTCTTCGGAGTCAACGTGTTAAATGCGAACCTAAAAAGATCATTATCGACCACACAAACAAAGTAGTAACTGGAGCTGGTTAACGGAAGCAATTTTATTTTTCCAGTTGTTGGAATTTTTTAACAAATTAGGCTCACGTTTTCCTACCCGGAAATAATTTGCGTTGCCATAGCTGCATAACATTCAAATATTCGACTGATGTTGAGGAAGGTTCATATTTTTTAACCAAATTAGGCTAATTGATGCACTGCATTTTACGTCTCAAAATTCAAAGCATAGTACTGCATTCTCTGCAAAACCTCCATCCAATTAATGAAATATGGAATATGAATACAAATGTAAATATTATATAAATGTGATATCTTGACAGAGTCATCAGTCGAACTTCATTTTAGAATTTCAAAAGAACTGCAGTCATTAGAGAAATGGTTACGGAGAAAAACAGTAAAACAACATTCAACGCGTTGATTGCGCTGTATTAAACTGAAGTTGAATATTCAACTCAAATTGAAAGTTAATTGTATC
>JACJUY010013310.1:5721-17463 GCA_014220935.1 Platorchestia sp. MABIK | reverse complement strand
TTTATTTCAACAAAAAGGAAGCCTACCTAACCCTTAGCTCGGGCCCTCACATAGTCCCCCCTGGGAGCGCTAATTACCAAACAATAGAAAGTTTGGCCGCCGTGTCACATTCATTTATTGAACGGACGGTTTTTAAAATGTACATCGATTCTAAAATTCGGTGATCAGTTAATTTGGGGTCGAGTCCAAAATTTTAAAATTCGTGTTTTTAAAGAAATGGTCGTTATTCAAACAATGTTCTCTTATAGACGAATTGGATGGCTTAGTCAGATTATTGCCCGTACGAAAGGAGACTCCCCTGTGTTGTGCACACCTCACAAATAATTGGAGCCAGTGCTACCAATGTAAGATCGCTCGCAGCGGTCACACGTATATTGATATACCACTGAGAAAGATTATGAAATAAGATTATGAAATAAGACATACGATGAAGAAGATAATATACGCGCTGAAAATAAGGGGATGAGTGAACCGAAAAAAGATGGTTCATAACCTTAAAAATTTTCATTTTATTCAACAAAATGAGGGCTGAACTAACTTTCACCTCGGTATCTATAACATCTCCCTGGGAGTATTTCTCAAGATGATGTGCTCAGTTCCATTAATATTAAAGATGTCTAAATTGCAATCCATTTTGTACTATTGAGAGCCTGTGCAGCGTCACGGGTAGAACTGTCTGACAATCACAATGCACCTTATCTAACAGACCATTTACTGCTGAGGTCTTCTTCTAGTTTTTGAACTTGAACAATTAATAATTTCCTAGATGTTCGTTGTCGAGTTTTTATCATACCTCAAGTTTAATCTTATATCAAAACCTTGTGACGATTAATTTTCAATAAATTAAAATTTAGCAACAATAGCACAATAATCAAGAGGCAAATCCTCACCTTAAAAGTGCGTAGGTGAGGGTCCCCGAACAAGCCACAATGAGCCCTAGCGCCCACTTGTTCCTGGAACTGACACTCGTCTTGACGCTGCTTTTCGCCATCAGAATCCTCCGAATATTCCGAATCTGGGTCGAAGCTTTCGATAAGAGTATCAAAGTCAACACCAAACTCGGAGCACCGATGTCTGTCCAGAAGCGAATTGATCATTTTAAGGTTGGAGTGAAACTTGATGTTGCCACGGCACTGGTTCTCAAGACTCTGGGTGCACTGTCGGTAGCGCCTGAGCAGCACGCAGTAGGGGGCGTTGTGTCCCTCCTCCACACCGAGAGAAAACTTGCGGCTCACGTATATGTTCGTGCACGCGTCTTGGGGACAGAAGCCGTGTGCGCTCCCTGCACAGTAGTGAGAAACCTTTCATTAAGTTGGGCAAAACGTTAATATCGGAACTTAAATTCAACATACGGGAAGTTCCAACAGTCCAACAGCAAAATAAAAATAGGAATGAAAATTGTTAACTCCCATAAACTATGTAAATTTTGAGCTATCTCTGAAAATTTGTTGTTGGTCCGATTCTAAGTCCTTTACATGGATGAAAACACACACACAAAAAAAAAATTTACAACTTAGGTTTCAGACCGGCGGACTTAATTTAGTTAATTCCTTCGATGTTTCTCTGATGGAACGCCTTCTGGTTTCACTTTAAAAGAGTACTGTATGGCTAACAATGAAGGCACGCAATACTGTGCATCAAATTATTTAAAGCAGAATACATGAAATGTCTTTTAATTTGTTCTCTCATGTTAAATATGTCTCCAGACATAAATATATCTCAGAATAAATTGTTATCTTTGCGAAATGCCCTTCAACAGGACTGTAGTGTTTCGAAAATAGAGAAAATATAGATTTTATGAACTTGTGTTCTTTCTACCGTGCAAAGTCACACACCAAAGCTTAGCTCTGACAAACTTGGGCCTTCTGGTCCTGCACACACTCGAGAGATAATCAATTCCAGTACACGTCCGCAAGCTGGCCTGCCAGCAGGACTGGTTATTGACATCAACAACTTTCTTGTCTCGAACTCCAGGTATTAGTGTAGTCATAGTATGAGAAGTAACCCTCGCTTTACTCAGGTTTAATACAAGCTTCAAACGATAGTGTATTGAATTTAATTTCAGCGAATAATTTTAACTCCACTACTACTTGGCTTCAGTGCTTCACTGCAGAAGACAAAGTTGTGTGCGGAAGGAACAATAGAAGCTATAACTTGCAAACACATTTCTGGAAGATACGAACTACTGTAATGAAAAAGAAAAGAAATAGAAGCGAACCATAGTAGATAAGGTGAGCACGGCGGTCACTTTCATTCAAGAAAAAAGATGTCATAACCAAAAATGTAAACAGTAAATTACAATTTCATGTAAAATTTCCATGCAAGCGTCGTAGCTCTTGTCATAGATGGTTTAGGATGACACTCAGGAACACCAGTTTTAGTGGGAAATACACAATGTGATGAAATGAAGCGCAGCTTAGGAATCCAGTCTAGTACCCCGCATAGTACCAAGCCACAATGAAATTAATACAGATAAGATTAGGTAAATTAGTTTGAGCCTCCCCTAACCACGACGAAGATGTTCCAAAAAAAGGAAGAAGACACTCGATATTTAAAATGTAATTCAGGGAAAGAGGAATCTATGGAAAAAGTGTGTTCCCACACGAGATCCTCTGCGCATATTGAGAAGTTGAGAAGGAAATTGAAGAACAAGATATAAGTGTAAGAAGAAAGTAGTAGTTGCTGAAAAACAGGACAGCAGTAAACCGAAAAAAGAAGGCCCTTAACAGAACAAAAAGTCTATTCTATTTCAACCTAAGGATGGCCCACCAAATCTTTAGCACGGAACCTCACGCTTTCTCTCTGAGAGTGTTGGTTCCCATAGATCAAATAAATGTATTCCGCAGAGGGCACTGTCTTGTCTGTACAAAATCATAGCAATATAGTAACAATTCATCACAATAGCGCAAGGCTGCACCTGACCCACGGAAGCGCTCCCAGCCCCCCCCCCCCCCCCCCCCCCNCCAACATAAATCGCCCCTCAACACTAAATTGAAAGTTGAAAGAACAAAGAAATGATTTACAACGATCCTACCGGAGTAGAAGTTAACCAGAACAATACGCCCATCATTTTCCTAATAAATGAAAGAGGAAAATTAGTTCCAACTCACAAGCAAAAGCTAAAGACTGGGTTTGAAATAATTACTAACGTTTTTAACGGCGTTGGTGTTATTAGTTCGGTATGAATTCATAGTATGTTCTCATATACGTACAGCAGAACCGAAAAAAAGGTATAATGAACAGACAATGTTATCTAACCTTCATCGTATTTTATAATGATTTTTGAAGCTGTCGTCAACATGTTATGTTTTTTTTAAACTTATTTAAGGATACTGCCTCCAAGGATGATTTAAAACGTTTTTACCATCAAATTTAAATTCGTTCCGCATTCGGTACAGTAAGATTTAATTTCGCTCACTAAAAAGTAGTTGGAGTAGTATTTTCATGTATTAAACACGTTGTAATACGCTATTTACATGTGAAAGTGTAAAAGTAAAGTTTCATAACTTCACTGTGTGGGTATACGCAATTTCCACTCGCAAGCGAGATAAATTAGAAATAAAGATGGATAAATTAGAAGTGGAACCAGTGACCCCCTCATTTAACGTTAATACGAGTCACTATGCAAAAATCAACAATAAAAAGATGGTTGGTAATACAGACTTAAGGACATACTTGAATTCGAAAGGAGTACCTCAGCGACGACGGTTACCTTCTCATACAGAAAGACGTTCTGGTATGAAACGGCTTTATTGCAAGCAATTTTTTTTTGTTTTAGACTTGAACAGTGAAGATGTTTGAACCAATTCATACCTGCTAAACAACTGCTTCGAAACCGAGTTCTAACTTTTAACAGCTTCGCCGTGGCTTTTATTTTAGGAGAAAATCTACATCAAAAACATCAGAAAGAACCGCTGGCATTTTGAAGCGAATTGTGATGTTTAACAACGAACTAACATTATGTCCACACCATTTTTAGTTGGTAAGGAATTAATATTTGTAGTTCCCATGAACTTCAACCAAACTTTCAATCAAACACTGTCACCTAGAATGAACTTCTGATAACGGATATACATCCACAGTAGGTGCTGCTAATACTGAAGTACAAAATAAATACACACTGGGATCCTAATGCAGCGTGTAATGAATGAAGTTTTATGGGATAAAGGACAGCTCAATTCGTGCACTCTCTAAATCTTGCTCACTTGTCGCAGTAAAAAGCTAAACAACCGCACCACACTAACAGAGGGTCTAATCTGCTAAAAGCATGCGAACGAAGCACGCATTTGTTTAAAGCAATCATGAACAAAACTGTGGTCATCCCACAACAGTTTATATCTTATATATGAATAATTAAAGCCCTATGAGAAAAGGAATACGTCTAACCCACGTCTCATCCCAATCTAAGCCTCGAAAGGATCCGCTTACTCGCAAGAGAGATGTCCTCGCCAAACATCAAAGTATCTGTACGACCCTTCAGAAGATTTCCCACATCATGAATATCTAATGCGATAAACGCGGGCGTCCCAACGAGAGGGTATCGCGCGAACTCCGACGTTGCATCTTCTCTCGACGCCGCTAAACACCTGTCCTCACTCTTCGTCTACATACGCGTCCCCTCGATCACTACCAATTCGAGGCAACTTTGGAGCCACGCACGAATGCTACACTTGGAAAAATGTTCTTCAGTTCCTGGTGCCGTCGATCATTTAAAATAAGATTCAACTGGTAGAGATTTGAGGTAACCTTTATTTTCTCAATTACTTAACAGAATTGTAGTTGTTTCTATCAAATAATTTACACATTTGACCCTTGCCGTCCGTGACACGGTAATCAGTCCCATAGAATGAGCAAGGCTCGGGCGACAACATTCGGTCGCGGGGAACTCGTTGTCACGTCATTTTTACGGATCAAGGTGTCATTTTTGGTGTCATTTTTACGGATCACGGCCACTAGCGTGGTGATTCTGTACTTCAGTAAAATCGATAAAACATAAATTGCACCAAAGATGGAGATCGTAACTGAATCTTGCAGCTGATGGTTTTTTGTTCCGAAATAAGTCCAGACAACACACACTCCCTTTCAAACTAAAGCGAGCAATCGATCCTATGAAAAACACGAAGATGGCGAAAATATGAAGAGAATCATGTAAAATTTAAACGCTTCAAACGGTGTCGTTTGTCAATGGCAAACTTTTTTTGTGAATTTGCAAGTGGAGTTTTAGTATCGGACGACTGCTGGTGTTTTCAGACCTCCAGGCGAGCAAAGTTTGAAATTGCAAAACTTTACCAAGTCAGACGCCTGTTATGAAGCCGTCAGTTTTTACAGGAATAAATACTAGCTTACTGGTCCAAGCTGAGAACCGAGGATTTGTATTTTTGAAATGATAACTATCCTTTTTTATTTGTGCTCACACATCGCAGCATGAGCATGATATGGTGAGCTTATTCATTGCCAGGAACAATGGGACATACATTTAACTTGGCTCGCCCACTGAAAAACGTCTGAACATTGCTAGAAGACAAGACACGATTCAATATCTTTACGTTGTGTGAAAGGTACCGGTTTTAGTTAAATTCCAGCTTTAAATGAAGGACAATATTTGATAACAAAATGCCATTCAAGAAAGATAATAGCTTGGCAGAAATCAACAGATATTAGATTAAAGTATTAGTTAGTTTAAGCCTCCCTATCCGCCACAAAGGCGATCCAAAGAGAGGAAGGAGTAAGGCACCATTTAGTATGGAGTTAAGGAAACGCAGAATCTATACAGAAAAGGAATAGCAACAGTAAATGAGAAAGAAGATTAAGAAACATCATCAAAGTCGAAGAATAAAGTGGTATCTGTTGAAAAACAGGACAGCAGTGAACCGAAAAAAAGATGGTTCTTAACATAACAAAAACATTTTATTTCAACAACAAGAAGGCCAACCTAACTCTCAGCTCGAGCCCTCACATTTTCCCCCTAGAAGCGCTAATTTGCATAAATGCAATAGTTGTATCCCCCTGAGGGAAACGCATATTGGATTGAAAGTAAATTTTTATTATATTTTAAGCACCATGACTGGTTTTGCGTACAGGATACAACACCCATCTGCTCTGAACATTCAGAAATTTTACAGAAATAAACAATGTAGAAGGTAAGATTCCTCAAACTTATCTCCGTTAGTATTAAGAAAACTATGAGAATCTGCTCAGAATACAAAGAACCTAATGCGACAGTGCTAACTTGTTCCAACCTGCACCCGGAGACCGCCTTGAGCCGTATGCAGTACGCTGGCGGCAAGAGGAGAATAACAAAAAAGGACGGTCACTCACCAGCCACGAAGAGGAGAAGCAGCAAAAAATTGCTCCAGCAGATCGAGCGCGTGTGTTTGCGGCTGCAGTGGAGGGCGGCGCACATGCTGCTGACCCCGTGTGCAGCTCTCGCTCCACCGGCAGCCACCCACGCCCATGTCACCAACCGAAGCATTAGCCAAAACCAATCACGTCGGAAATTGCAAGTGCATTCCACGGGTTCCTTTAAAAGTCTTGTTCGTTTTCCAAACAAAGAAAAATTGTGCGCATGAGGACGATCAGGGCCACAATAACTTAGACTAGGCTTTGAAATTGATTGCCGTGAGTTAGGCAACCAGCACGCGATAAAACAGCACTTAGCTTTACTCTGAACAGAGGAACAGCTACACGATCTGTAAGCTTCAACGTTGTTATGGAGTATTTCACAACCCGTCGGAGCTTTACTATTATTTACTGCTGATTTTTTAACTCGAAAATTAACGTCACATGTTTCACAGCCACATCTTAAAACGCAGTTGCCATGAAACCTCGAAGTGAAAGTTCCTCCATCGAACGATGGGTCGTAAGCCATGTTTGCGTGGCGCCCTAAATCAATTCCAAAGAGCTTGTTATACTGTCTCGGCAAGTTGATAGGGTTACTGAGAGGAGCGTATCGTCTGGTCATTATCGGAGGGGAAAAACATCGATTTTGCAGACCTGGCCTCCGCCTTGGACATGAAGCTGCTCCACGACAAGCAAATCATGTCCGCAACGACAAGTCGCACAACACTTTCGTAAACTTTAGGCGCTGTTGCTATTGCCAAAGCGTCTTGCGAAAGCGCAGTTCAGTAAACGCCTACAAACATCAGAACACTAAAGTAGGTCGGTGCACACCATGCAATAGTCGCTTGACACAGAGCCAAGTGTTTTGTCGACCCTTCAAGAGCTCTTCACGTTTGATGGTCGGTCTGGGGATGGCAGAACGTAATTGGAGTCCCTACGTCCTGGTATCAGGTAGATCATCTCACTGGTAGCCTGCGAAAGAAATAAAGCAGATTAGTTTACAGTAAATTAAACTGCTTTAGAGCAATTTCTCCATTACCTAAAGATTAGATTAAATTATAGGTTAGCTTAAATCTCCCTAACCACAACAAAGGTGTTCCCAAGAGAGAAAGAAGGAAAGAACCACTAATTATGGAACTAAAAGAATTGGGAACCTCTGTACCAGGTGTGTCCGTACACCCTGCGCATGAAAACAGCAAGATTGAAAGAAGTTTGCGAAACAAGATAAAAGTTGAAGAAGAAAGCAATAACTCATGAAAAAATGACAATGAAACGAGAAAAGACGTTTCACATCAAAACAAAAGAAAATGAAGAAATGCCAACAAACAACAAAACGAAGGCCTACCTAGCCTTCAGTACGGGGTCTCACATCTTCCCTATGGGAGCACTTATTCCCCTTACCTGGAGGATTAATTGCTTTAGGCATATTATCATGTCTTATAGAAGTAGCTGTGTCTTCGAACATAAAATTGTAGAGAATAGTGAACATAAATTGAGGTCTGGACGGGAAAATTTCGATAGTTCTTATTCTACCTCATAATGTAATAATATACGGTGCATTCATGACAGGACACGAGAATTTCTTATGCAGTTGAATTAAGTATGTGTATCTAAAAACACGACACTTTTAAAAATAGTTCCGTAAGTTCAAACTAAATGCTCAACTATGCGAACAAAATGTCGACTGAATTTTACATTGTAGCCTGCCGCGTGGCCAATTAAGGCGCTTGACCTAATGCGTCTCCGTGTGTTTCATGAGCAATTCTGTGTGAACAACAACATGGAGCTAGCAATAGCGGTTTCACACACGATATTATCAACGGCCAAGAGCAAATGCTGCGCGTTTTATACTTTAGACCCAAGTTCAGATCTTTATTTTACAAGCGATAACTCGCTCAACACCAATGAGTTCAAAAGTGGGCGCGACATAGCTGTCTTATCGCAACATGCAGTTGCAATAAACATCTCCTGTTTGTAGTCACTTGCTGACTGTTTAGAAACGGATTCATGGTGCAGGAAACGTACGGACACATTTGGAGCGCCTTTTGGCGCTCTGTTCACATTAAAATTCTTAGAAATACATTAAAATTTTCTTACTTTTTAGGGAGCGAAAATAACTACATGTAGTTTAGATACAAAGACCAGAACTATTAGATACTGTAACCAGAAACAGTTAGATACTAACAGTTTTGTTTATCTTTGATTTATTCAGTTTTTTATGGTAGTTCGTGAAAGATTTAGTGATCTGTTAGTTTGTACGGAGGGGACCCCTCAAAAAAAAAAAAATTTTAAATCATTGATATCAGAAGATTAGATGTTAGTCTTAAGGGAACAAAGAATCTATGCACAAAGTGTATAGAACAGTGAGTTGAGAAAGAAGTTTACGACACATGATAAAAGTTGAAGAGAAAAGTAGTACGTGCTGAAAAGCATGACAGCAGTGAACCGAAAAACGGTGGTCCGTAACGAAACAAAAAACCTATTTATTTCAAGAAAAAGAAGGCCTACCTACCTTTAGCTCGGGACCTCACATGCTCCCCATAGAAGCGCTAATATATACAATAGTTGTCTCCCTTAAAAGGGAATTGACATCAGAAATAAATCGTATCGTAGAATTAGGCAAATACGAGTATACGCATCAATATTTTTATAGAAAAATCTGAGTGTGGTGCAACATTCTATTTGAAAAGAATTTCATAATAACTATTCGATTAGGAACGATAAAACTTAGTACAACAAAAAATATGCTAATTGTATATTTGTGATCATCACCTGTCATATACTGCACAGAATTAACGTGCAACGGAAAAGTGATGCGTTACTTTTTAAAAGCTAAATTCCTGCTAAAATGTTTCCGCTGTGTAGCGGTCGTCAGTCCATATTGAGATGTTCAACTAAAAGCGTATTCTGCATTTGTTCCAGTTTGAGAGGGGATATTCTGCATTTGTTCCAGTTTGAGAGGGGATATTCTGCATTTGTTCCAGTTTGAGAGGGGATATTCTGAATTTGTTCCAGTTTGAGAGGGGATTATTCTTATTGCGGCGACGTTGAATACCGTTTGATGAAAAAATGGTCATACACAGTGAGCTAGGGAAACAATCTTGTGGGAATAATGAAACACACTAGTGCTAAGTGTTAGACAGGAGTTTTGAAACATTACACTCATTAACAGGGTAGTTTATATAGAATAGGATAGACATCTCAGAAAAATATAACAAATTTCATAAGCTCCCCATAATTTTCTCAGGTCAAATAATGAAGAAGAGTCGGAAAGACAACGGTGATGGAAAATCCAAAGGCAGAAGTAAAATCACGGACAGCTTGATCATGATTGGCTGCGAGAGGGGAAAGAATACATACAGTACATAGATCGAGGGTAGTTAACACACAGAAAAAGTGCATGTTAGACGGAAGAGTTTTCCGGATGATCAGGCAGGAATAGCATTACCGTACGGAATTCACCAGAAGCGTAACGACGAAATGTGTAAAAAACAGGATCGAATTTCGAATGCTTTTAAAAAATCTCGTGAAGCAAAAACGGTTGGATATTCTCGTTCAAAACATACGGGCGGACAGATTTTTGTAAATTACCTTCTGAAATCGAATATTCATTTTTAACCATAGATACTTTCATTATTTTCAGCTGTAGCGTTTTGTTAAATGAACAGCAACCCTATACGATTATGTTTTTACAGTAATGTGTTGGCTCCCACCGCATGCAGGAAACGGTGATGATGCCTGTAGGCTGTTCCATCTCTTCCCCAAACCTGAGTAACATCATAATAGTCATAACTCTTTTACCCTCAACAGCCCCCGACATTTATTTAAAAAGGATAACTGTTCTCTAAATCTTCTGTTGCAAACAACAATCTTGATTTTGAAAAGGGTTTTTTAGCAACGTGGTCTTGCGAGATCATGATTTGAGTCCTCGCCACAAAAGTTCATGACCAATTCTTCTTTCACAGACGTGCAATCCAGCAGCATTGAGATTTTTATGGGGTTTATCTCTAGCCAGAAACGAATTAATTATAAATTTACGCAGCATGTTTCAATAAACTTCCCGATGACATCTTTTCAGATGCACCAGATCTCCAAAAAATTTCCGCAGTCCCAGTCATCTTCCATTCTTTCACAAAGTAACTTTCAGTGCTCAAAAGGGCATTTTATGTTCTCAGAAATATTCTGATCGCTCATTTTTGCAGAGTGCGCATAAACCTCATTATTGTGTACCTTTTTTGACGTTATCGTTAAGTAACTGACATCCCAGCACAATTAAATTGAAACATTAGAGTTATAATCATAAATTCAAAATAATATTTTACTTCATCACAGAGGAAGATCAAGTAAATTAAATATGTTAACATTCTTGAGCTTTAGATCCCTAATTGCACCTTGCACGTCTAGTCGAGAATATGCAAGAGCACTGACGAGTAAACTTGAACCAAATTACTGCTTAAGTTGAGCATTACGGCGCAATGGAGCACCAATTACAAGATGGAGCGCTGCATTGCCATCAACCAGAGAAACGAACGTCTTGCTTTGTTCATCGCCACAGGAAATATGCAATTAAAAGGCTCTTTAAAATTTAATTCAACATATAACTGACTTGGTCAGTCTATCTCGGATCTACCAGTAAAAAGTAGCAAAACATTGCTAGAGACGGCATTGGAAATGAAGAGAAACAACGCATGTTTCGCATCTGTGATACGGGATGGCATGAATAAAATTTTGTAATTACGATAGAGTTGAACGAATAATTATAAATCAGTATTACAAGCACTGCGTAGCAGTAAAATATTCGCAATTACTTTCATTTCGAAAGTTTACTTTCATTTCATTCAAACTGTTTCGCCGAAGTGACAAAACATTTTGAATGCTTTTAATCTCGCATAGATAAACCAACAAATTTTAAATGAAGAAACCCGTGTTGGATAACATGTTGACCGTGATGGAATAAACTGAAGTTTTGCATTAAATTCAAATTTAAAGTCCATTGTAGTGCGCAATTTTGAAATAGAAACATTAAGTGGATCGTGCTTTCATTTACCTTTGAGTGAGTATTTATAAAAATTGAGTTTGTGACTGCCGGTTGGTCAGCAGCATTATAAAAATTCCCTAGGTGTACACCGGGCGGCTCAAATCGCGGCCAAAGCGTTGAAATAACATAAATACTTTTGAACTGTAAACTGTATGATTTGAACATACGCGAAGTCTAAGCAGTCTTCAATTAAGGTAAAGAGCTACAACATAATCTTTCGAACCAAGTATATACGCAGAGCTATATGCAAAATGATCAAAATAAAAAAATTATCAGCATTTTCATCTCTGCTTAAATTAGGCATGTCAAAATAAGATTGGAATGGACTAATTGAATTATCAATTTGTGAATCTTTGTGTTCATTT
>JACJUY010013308.1:0-20078 GCA_014220935.1 Platorchestia sp. MABIK | reverse complement strand
TGCCTTCTTCCTTCCTCTCTTTGGATCTCATTTGTTGAGGATAGGGAGGCTTAAACTAACTAATAATATATAATCTTAGTTAGCTGACAATTGTGGCTGACGTATAAAAACGTTCATTTTTAGTCTGTAGTCCAAGTAATAGAGATAGTATTGAGCTGCGTAGAAACGGCCGTATTCGATGGGGTTCCAACAACCAAAATCCACGCGATCTATACTCGCTTTCAACATTCTGCTCTGCACCTGTAAATGTTGCGTGCTATTCTCCGAATTCGGCCAATTCCGTCCGTTGCTGTAGACCGTGTCTCCCCGCGGACGTAAATCAATATTGGAGTCTGGTGCTTCATCAGAAATCACTTAGTGAGCAACTTTAGGAATGCTACAAATCAGGATGTGGGGAAATTTTACCCCCCGAAGCCCGGCTTTGTACGATAGCGAAGGCCCTTGAATTAAGTTGGACCTTTCGTATGTTTCACCGCTGAATTTCCTTGTCGATCTGTAGTGATGTGGAGGAGTTCTTCGTGTCAGCTGTTAGGGTTCTTCTCGTCTGTGAAGTCCGGGCTATCAGCGTTTTTAGATATTGAAGCATGTACGTTCGTCGCAATCGTGTTGCTAGCAAGATCCCCGTTGTCTGGGCGTTTTGACTAAATGCGAGATGATGGGAAAAAATTCAGTAGACCGAGGGCTGTGAGGGCATTGTCAAGTGTCCATTTATCAGAACTTGAATGTGTATCATGAGACACAGATAATTTCTGAATCTGTTTTGAAGAGCGCGCGCAAAAGTTTTTCAATATTTAATTGGTACAACAGTTGCATTCTTTTACGACATCCGAATGTTGACAATTAATTCGCTCGAGGAGCCACAGCTTGCAGTTTTTTCTTGTGCACATCTTTCCTTCGGTAGCGAAATTCTCAATCTTTTTAGCGAATTTTATAGGGTTGATATTTCCCATAAATTTTCAATAGTTTTCCCTCAGTGGGTTTGCCTCAGGGGGATACAACTATTGTATCTATGGGAATTAGCTCTCCCAAGGGGAAAATGTGTCACGGCCCAAACTGAGAGTTAGGTAGGCCTTCTTTTTGTTGAAATGAAATGTTTTTGTTATGTCAAGGACCACCTTTTTTTCGGTTCCCTGTTCTGTTTTTCATCACCTACTACTCTCTTCTTCAACTTTTATCTTGTTCATAAACTTTGTTCTCAACTTCCTTTTTCTATGCTCATCTACATAGATTCTGTGTTCCCTTCTCTCCATACTAAATGGGGCCTTCCTTCTTCCTTTCTTCGGAACGCTTTTAGCGCTTAGGGAGGCTTAAGCTAACATCTAATCTTTTGGGTGTTTTTTTTGGCACTTCTACTTAAAGTGTTTATTATTCAACATTTTGACTGTTCTAATGATTCCTTTTCTCATTATTTCAGGTCAGTGGAACCGGCATTGCTACGCTGAGACAGTCGCCTGACGGTAGGTGTAAAAACTCCATCTGTGTTGTTGTGATCATCACGTTCAGAAATAGGTTTATCTTGACAGGCATGAAACATGCGTCGCATCGCGGCTTGTTTTTCGAGCAACTTAATGGTCAACACGGACAATTACGTCTGAAGGACCTCATCAGCACTGGATGTTGGTGACTGTGCAGTCTAAATGCCATTTTTGCGCTTGAAAATTAGTGGATCGTACCGTCCGAGTTGCAGTGAAGCTGCGTAGGAGTTACCTGGGCGTGTCGAAAGGGAAGAAGGCTTTTCTAAAATACTCACGTCGTTGGTTCATTTAAGACGCTTGATTTTGTTTGGTAATCTTTCCCTATGAGGCGTTAATTTATTCAGCTGCAATGCAGTTGAATTGTGTAACGGCTCGTTTCTATCTCTTTGCAGCCTCCTATTGGAAATGTGATTGCTTGAAGCGAGTGATAAATTTTCGTATCCGAAAAATTAATTAGCACGTAACCTTCCAATAAAGTTGTCTGCATTGTCTCTTAATTGTGCGTGAATAACATTGAATATTTGTGTATACGTGGTGTTAATAGCGCATAATGCGCATAAGTTTTGTTGTCTTTGAAAACGGATGAACGATTGATAATCTTCATTGTACTCCCCTAACAGTGATGTCGTGACCACTCATATTCCTCTCATTGCAACGCTCTTCAATGGGTATTGATCGGTAGTAAAAAATTGTGATCCTTTTGTGAATTTTGATCCTTTTGTGGAGACCAACACAATAGTTGCTGATTTCAGCCCGCTATGACTGGCGTGTCGGAGTGAGAAAAGCATGTTTACCTCTGTGTATCAAGAGCTAATGTAAATCATTTTCAAATCTTTAGTGTCGACTCCTTCTCAAAAGAAGATTGATGAATAAGGAGCAGACTTTTGGCATGTTTTTAGTTTGCCTTGCAGCTGTGTCGGGTTTGTAATTTAGGCCACGAAATTGTTATATTTTATAGAATAAAATCATTGTCTCAGTTCTAGGAACTTTAAATTAATCGGTGTGTCATTTGACTCGCAGGAATTTTTACTTGATTGTTATCGTCTGTCATTCATTGCTTGCTTCAACTTCCCGATTTTGTATACGGTTGTTGTATAGATTAAAAGTCACAGCGTCAATTTTAATCAATCATTTCAGTGCACGAGTGCTACATCGACGATACTTCGCTACAGTTTGCTATTCCACTTCGGAAATCAAAACTTCGTCTCTTAATACAAGCCCAATGGTTTTTGTGTCCTCTATCGATGATCGATTGAGGAAATTATTCTTGTCTAGGAAATTACATGCACCTCAAGCGTAGTATTTGACAGAGTTAAGATAAGAGTATCTGAATAAATTTGAACCGATTTCTTAAACTTAAACAGCAGCATTTGTTGACTTGCGCTACGCCTTGCACTTGAATGTGCTCTCAGAAGTCTATTTTATCCCCGTCATTTTTCAAAGCAGGATTACTTGCTTCAATAATTAAAGTCAACTTAGTGTAATGTAATTCATTGAACTTCCAAAAATAAGGAAATTCTTTCTTCTCATTTCTTTGGTTGAGAAATATCTTAGTGTGTGCAAGAAGCAGAAAAGCTTGGCCGTCCCGGCGGTGGTGTCCTCGTCTTCGTCAGACGTCGCTTTCCCAATATTTTCTTTGTGTTCCATTTTCTGTTGAGCTCATCAGACAATGTCGACCAAACTGACGCGCCTGATAGAAGTGGAAATTGCACTGAAACGCTCGACCTGAACTTTCCAAGAGAAGAGGAGACTGTTGCCAGTCTCGCTACAGTCACCATTTTGAGCGAGCTTTGCCATGTGAGACTGCTTCATGATTTCGATCTAGATTCTCATTTTTGCGGTGTTCATTTCTGAATGAAAGCAAGAACCGATGCGTGGAAGTGTTCTAACATTTGTGGGCGTGAAAAGGTGGATAAGAGGGTGGAGAATAGAAATTGCAACATTCCTCAGCTCTATGCGATATGCTCAGAGTCCGTGGAAAAGTTTTACAGCTGAAAATAGCTTTCTATTGAGCGAATGCGTCAGTTCAATGAATGCCCAGTTGGCGGGTTGAGGCGTGTGTGCCTTGATATTTTGGGATCGTGACTTCACGCTTGAAGCTACAGCGATGTATTTGAGATGTAAGTTATAACTTATCGTTAAAGGAGGAAACATTTTGCGCTTAGGCTGATTTTTTCCATTAAGAAATGAGAGATTGTTAATTGTTGCAGAGGTGTGTGCGTGGGTAGTGAGGTCGATAGCGACTCTTGGATCGCCATCGAACTGAATGAGGACCTGCTATAAGATGGTACTAATCAAGGTACGCGTACAGAAGTTGTGAAAGTAGTTTATCGAATTCTCAGGTAACCGGTGCGCATCGCTGTAATTGATGCGTGCAGTGCCGCTCTGACTTTTTGGAGATAAATGAAATGGCTTATGGAAGAGTAATATTCCTTATAATGAGTGTTGAGTTAGTGGGTAACCTCAAGAAACCGATTATAAAAGCTCATACAAAACGAAGGTAATTATTTGATCTTTAGAATTGTTTTTCATTTGAAAATTAATGAAAAACTAATGCACAAAAGAAGCTTTAGCTTTGAATATGTCTGCGTTACAGTTTAGTTTGAGTGAGGGTTGGCTGGAGCACTGCATGTGACCGAAGCCCCGAAAGGGAGCAATTTCGATTATTTCTTTGAAATCTTTTTGCAGGAGCTCAAAATAGTTACTTTTAAGAAAGAAGTACCCGAGTTCATCGGTGACAGAAAGACTAAACTTAAATCAATTGATGAACCGCAATTGAGTTCTAAAAACAGGCGAAGTAATCGCGAAATTTTGTACTGCGCCCGCATTCTCATTCTTGAAATCTTCATTGATGCAAAGAGGTATTGGCGCAGCGTTCTAAAATTTGAATTTAATCATTTTATTTTCGAGTTACTACAGCTGTGAAATGTAAATCGTTCTCCTCAGGTCTTATTTTTCATTATCACCAATAGCAACACCTTCATGTTTTAACGCGTTGCTTGCGATACGACCCATTGGTGGGTCGTGCTTAAGTTTTTCCTGCTGCGAAACGTCCCATCAGTTGCTCGTTTAAAAAATTTCTACGAACATCTGAAATTAATGGCATATAAAGGACCCAGGCAAGATTTGGTATTTATAAAATTGCTAAGTACTTTTGACTTTAAATTTGAGTTGAATATAGAACTTTAGTTTAACCCATCGCAGTCAACGTGTTAAAATTACCTTTTTCAGACACTCCTACATAGAACGTCGAATGCTTTGCCTGGATGTTACCTTGTAGTCACGTTTCAGGACCCCAGTAAGCGACAACGAGGCTTACATAGAACGCTGAACGTTTTGTCTACATCGTGCAGTCACGTTTCAAGATGCCAGTAAGCGACAACAACGAAGAGTGCTGCGTTGTGGGCACGAGCCGATCCTGGGGCGGAAGGATCAGCCGTGGCGCGGCCCCTGCCTTCAATTACGGGTGCGACAATAAAGGGGTTCATTAATCGAGCCGATAGCGAACCTGCGCTGGATTAGCAGATCCGAACCCATTTGCTGCGTGTGGGCCTGGGGCAGGCGTGGGTCACGTGGTGCGAGAGAGTGGGCCAGATCACGTGTGCGGGTTTGGCAATGGGGAATTGTGCGCGTATTGGAAATGGAGGGGATCCCGTGGTTGATGGTCGCTTGGAAATGGGGCAGTGCGCGGTGTCTGGAAGTGGAGTAGATTGCGTGTAGATGGTCAGGAGCCCGTGGAAATGGCGTAGTATACGCTTGTTAGAAATATCATGAATCAAGGGTTTGATAATCGCTTGCAAAAGGAGCCATTTACGCTACCCCAAAAATGAAGTAAATCGTATGAAGCTTGTGAGAAGTGCGTGTATCAACACAGCAACAACATGCGCATGACTAGTGAGATCTTGGAAATGGCTCAAAGTATCTACGATCCGGAAGTATAGCGTGTGTGGACGGAGAAAAGCACGCTGTACTGAAGCATATTTCGAGTGGGTGAACGAAGACACACACCTTGGCTTGCTATATCGATCATTGCTCTTCCGCCATGTGCACTGATTTATTCACAAAAATTGCTCAGATTGTTTTAATTGCCAAGAGATTTGAACCGTCACTGAAGCTTCTAACTGAAGTTAATTGGTCGCTATAATTGGCCATGCTTGTATAACTTGAGTTACTTCGTCAGCTATCATTGCGACTGATAAAATATGTTCATTTGATTTTGTGCTGGTGGAGGAGGTATGTGAATTTTGCACTTGAGCAGGGCTCTCCAAATATAAAATTTTCTCGTTTTTGAAACGCGCAAGTTGTCGAAAGAACTGCCATCGATTATTGATGCCTCCATTTTACTGTACTACATCAATAAAGGTATCAAATATGAAGACATCACTGAGGGGCTGCTTTTTATCTGCTCGCTGAGATCACTCACAAGCAGAAAAAGAGCAATGCTGCTATAAGTTGGCGCAAACATTTTAGCGCAGAATTTATCTTATGGCGCAAGAGTTTGAGCGCCCGACTGTATTGGGAAGCGTTCACGCTGACTTTGATGTCAAGTTGAGGACCTGCTTGGCATGTGTGAGGAGAGGCCCGAGGCCGTTTGGCCTCGCCGTGCTGAGTCAGCGGTCTCGTCAATGCGCCGCGTCTGTGCCGTCTCCGCCACCCGCTCTTCTGCTCGGTCCTTGCGCTCGTTCCTTTGGTGCCAGGGTGTTCAAGTTTGGCCTCTACGCATTTATTAGCACAGCATTATAACGTTTTACTTATGGATACTTACTAGCGATAGGATATAAGTAAAGTTCTGCATTTTTCACTCATTTAATATCTTTTGAATTCACTATTTAAAATCCGCTTGCTACTGCTTTGCTTATTAATTCATTGTCTTTACCCCTCTCCGTATTGATGAGATAATGAGACGTTGTTGATTTTGTGGCTGTAAACTCCTTAGTGCTCCTGAAATTTTGAACATCACCTGCCGAAAATGATAGACGCTGAGAGCGGTAAAAATGTTTTCTAAAAAAATTATTTGAAATTTTATTATCATGTTTCTACTGCAGAATGTTTTTATTAAATTACGATGAAAATGTCTTCCGTTTTAAGTTCTCTTGAGTTGATTATAAACTTTTCATTTTTACCTTTAATCCGACGTAATATTTTAAAGAAAAATACCCATACTAAGTTCGATTGTATTTTTAACTAGGTTAACTGATGAGTTTACGTTTCTTTCATTTCGTAGTGCGTAAGTCTTTTTAACGATTGACTGTATTTGTGACTGACTGGGTGTAAAGTTGATCATGATGTAAAGTTCCTCACAATTAATCAAATTTCTTCTAACTTGTATATCAGGAATTTAATCCATGCTTTGCTACGTGATGCGCTTCGTTGGTCTGATGAACATCTTTTACTGCGTCGTTCGTGCAAGTTTTGGATTGACATGGGATTCATGATACTCATCTGCGTCTTCTTTTCGGGCGGCTGTGGCCGCAGAAATTGCGTTCTCTCTCTTTTCTTTTGATTTTTTTTGTTTCCATTTCAAACGAACAGTTTATTGTTCCCTTTTTTTTGCGAAGTTCACTTTGACGTAAAACGAAGTTTTACCCATCTTGCATCTATCGGCCCTGGTTCCTTTGGCTTCAATTTCCTTTCAGAAAACCTAAGGCCGACATCGCTGTCAGGCGCGTTTTTCTTATTGATTTTTTGTTTGGGTTTTTTTGAGGTTAGCTAGGATGTCTTCATCATTTTTTAGTCATTGTGGGGAACCTTAATTGAACTAGTATACAAAATTTCAAATTTTAAACGCAACTTGAGTGTCTAAAAATACCCAAAGCAAGAATGCAACCCCTCAGGGGGGTGCAACTATTGTATACATAGGAATTAGCGCTCTCAGGGGGAATATGTGAGCTCCCGAGCTAAAGGTTGAATAGTTCATCCTTTTGTTAATTTATTTCTCTTTATTTCGAACCATCTTTTTGTCAGTGCGCTGCTATCAATTTTTTTCAGCACCTACTACTTTCTTCTCTAACTTTTATCTTGTTTACTGCACTTCTTTCTGAACTATCTGTTAATATTTACCTTGTGCATTGATTCCGCGTTCCCTTTACTCCACCCCTCTGGGGGATACAACTATTGTATCTATGGAATTAGCGCTATCCAGGGGGAAAATGTGAGGGCTCCAGCTAAGAGTTAGGAAGGCCTTCTTTTTGTTGGAATAAAACATTTTTGTTATGTTAAGGACCACCTTTTTTCGGTTCACTGCTGTCCTGTTTTTCAGCACCTACTACTCTCTTCTTCAACTTTTATCTTGTTTCATGAAATTCTTTCCCAACTTACTGTTTCTATACCCCTTTTGCATAGATTCCGCATTCCCTAATATCCATACTAAATGGTGCCTTCCTCCTTCCTTTCTTTGATACGCTCTTTTTTGTAGCGGTTAGGGAGGCTTAAGCGAACCCATAATCTAATCTAATCTAACTTTAAATGACAAAGAAGTAAATTTAAATTTCTTTCATAAATGTGAAATTTTTTGAAAATAGATTGAAGCAGGGATATTAGTGTTCTAATGGGTGAGTGTAAGATTAGGAGGGCTACTGTCTTGGATATCAAAAAGACAATAAAATGACTATGGAAAGCAATGCGTTTATTTTTTAAACCGAGGAAAAGATAGTTTTATAGTTTATTCTGTAAAGTGCTTCAATTCATATACGATTTAAAAATTATAATTTTTAATACTCGAAGAATTCTTATTCTATATCAGCACCATTTTCTATTTTTTAACCTTGAATAACATCCTGTCTCTGGAAAATGGGGCGTGTTCCAGTTCATGAGTTCTGGTGTGTTGTGTACAGTCATGATGGTTTTTTGCTTCCATTTGACACCTGTGCTGTTTTGCTAATAGTTAATTATAAATTCTTGTCAATTCACTTGAATTTATAAAGGTTCTTCTTGAATCCGTAGTTGGTTCGTAATCCTCGATTTTCCTCTTAATAGTCTAAAAGTATTCCAAGGAAAAACTACAAAACATCAATTAATTTTTAAAGGTAGAAACTGATAGTGTTTTTCTTATGTAAGCACAGGGTATAATATGATCTTAAAATAATTCATCTCCAGTTTCGGATAAAAAATTTATTGATTTAATCAAGTGGTTCTTTTCAAACTTCTCGAACTTTTTCAATCGTTTTCCTTAAAGTTTTGATGGAGTGTAGTCTGGATTGCTTTCAATTTTTTCATCATCCATCGAGCCGCAACGTGTTGTATTTCTTAATATTTCCGAATAATCTAGATCAGTGTATACCATCACCGTCTATAAGCAAAACTTTTTAAATATTTTTCTACGTGAATATTGAAAATTACGTCGAGTTCCTTCAAGTTTTTTTTTCGCTGCAAACCAGATTCCTTTCGTTATTTTCTTGCACCGCAAACTTGGTTGTGTGAATTTCTTGCCCGCCGACACGGGCTGCTGAGGTCACGCGATGCCCTGCTTCCTCTGCGGCTCAGGCAGCTTATTCCAAAATTCATGCATTTATGATATACCAGAAATACGGTTCTAAGTTCATAAACATGTGAATGGAGATGCATGCAAAATAATATCTATGCACGACTGCACCTGCGATCAGGTAGGTAGGTCAGGGTACATGTACAGTGTGTAGTTTGTGTTTGGAAAATGTTCTTCGTAAAATACATACTTGTAACAGATTGTATCCACGACATAGCGTGTGGGAAGTTTTCATTTTGCTCTACTTTTTTTACTAAAAGCTATGTGTTGAATTTTGTTCCATGTTAGTACTCAAACAACATGGTCACTGAGCATTGATTTAGTTATTACTGAATGCATGGTCTTAAGTTTTTGCCCTTTGTTATTTTTTTAAAGCAGGGTATGAAAAGTGGCAAGCAAACAGCAACCCAAAGAGTAAACGAGCGAGACAACGAGAGATGAGCTGAGTTTCACGAGTTCACTAATTATATCCTTTTGCATGTATACTCTCATATGCAAACATACTAAAACATACGCAGCTTATGTAGTGTCTCAATGTACAAGTACCCCTGATTTGTACGCACGCGTATGCAGGTTTGTGGCACCATCGTCTCCACTGTGCACACATGAACACCTCTGCCTTCATTGCCTCCCAGCATCGCTGAAAGTTGGAGTCGCTTTCAAAACTCTGGTCCTACATTGTCCGCCTTTGTGTGCGCGCACCTGGTGTCGATGCTGAGTTCTGCTTTAGTTGATTTTCCGCGGTGATCCTGCATGCTGGGGGTGATGCGAACTGGGTGGGTGTACAGGGTCATCTCTTCTACCCTGCATGGTTGTTTCTAAGTTTTTACTTCATGTGTTATACGTTTTGAACGTTATTTTCACGTGGATAATAAGGTATTCCAACTTTGCGTTTTGAGTTTAATTTTGATGTTTCAATTTTTTTGTTCCGTTGCTCGAAATCCTGGTTATTTGTTGTCCATGAGATAAATACATTATTAAGGGTAGTTTTTGAGACGATTACGCACAAATTCCTTGTCTCTCCGTTCTAAGGTTCTTACTTTTTGTCGCAGCACAGAGGTCTCGCCCTTGTATATTTAAATTTAACATTACTGCGATATACTGCATGGAAAACAGATGCGTCTCGCATCCCTTGCTAATCCCGTTGAGTTTAATTTTTCTGGAGCTCTTGGCGCTCGGGAATTTATATTTTATGCATCCCCTTTGACGGTGTGTGTGATGCCGTCTTTTGTAGAACATTAAGCTCCATCCCAGCGCTGCCTCTATTTTTGTGATGCATTTCATAAGAGTTGCTGTGTCTTCTGCATGAGCGATGAGGAAACTTGGGTTGCCTCACTTCAGCGCACGATGCTGCCTGCAACTCTTTTGTCTCGACTCTCTGATAGCTCCAAATGATTATTTTTCCAACTATATCTGCTGGAACTCTTTTCCCGTCCAACTTCTCATATGAAAGCGGGCGGAGTTTCTCTTGCCACTGAATTCAGCTGAGCAACGGTTTAGGATCATTTCGAATAATATTTTCTTGCCCATTTGGTTTAATTCTATTGCACTTGTGTATGCGCCCGCGGTATTTTACGTTGCTCGATTACGTAGTTTGGGAGAACATAAATTTCTTACATTTGTTATTCATGTGACAGAAAATTTCCGAGTTCATCTTGAAACGCTGTTTTCTGTTCTTCTGCGATAGGTGAAGTAAACCAGAAAAACACGAGAGGCGCCTCAGTTTCAGTGTATTTCTTTTGCGTTAGAGCATCCCCATGTCAGCCTCAGGAAAATGGTTCCGGAGGCAGGATTTGCCGCGATTTTCTCCGTGAATGAGAATGGCCGACAGCCGCAACTCGTGCAAATCCGAACTGTTGCCTCAAGCTTGTAATTGTGTAGGGGAGCGGCTTTGATGATGAAGCTCACGCTTCTTTATCGCTCTCCCCTGCCACCATTGTTGGCTCCTGTGCCATGGTCCTCTTCCCTACACTCTTTGTTTCCCGCTCTCGAGTCTCCTTAGATCGCACCTGGGAGTTGTCTCTGAATCGTATCGTGAAGTCTTCTCTCATCCTCCCCGTGGCGTATTCTTTGGATCCCGCTGTGGAGTGTAATTTGAATCATACCACTCTTTCAATCGTACTATGGAGTATTCCTTGGGTCCCACTGTGGAGTATTTCTTTAATCCCACTGTGGAGTATTCCTTGGATCCCACTGTGGAGTATTCTTTGAATCCCACTGTGGAGTATTTCTTGGATCCCACTGTGGAGTATTTTTTGGATCCCACTGTGGAGTATTCCTTTAATCCCACTGTGGAGTATTCCTTTAATCCCACTGTGGAGTATTCCTTTAATCCCACTGTGGAGTATTCTTTGAATCCCACTGTGGAGTATTCCTTTAATCCCACTGTGGAGTATTCCTTGGATCCCACTGTGGAGTATTCCTTGGATACCAATTTGGAGTATTCCTTGGATCCCACTGTGGAGTATTCCTTGGATCCCACTGTGGAGTATTCTTTGAATCCCACTGTGGAGTATTCTTTAATTTTTACCATGTAAATATTTTATCGAAAGATTGGTAGGATCTTGTTTAAATCGCTCTCGTGAATATATATAAACTTACTCATGGACTTACAATTTTTTGTTTACAATTATTTTATCTTATGCTGGTATATACTTCGAATACCCGCTAGAAGATTTTCTTGATTGCACGCTGTGAAATTCTTTACATCGCGTGTTGAAATGATCTTCAAATTTTCTACTGAAATATATATTTAAAATTCACGCTAGAATAATTGTAGTTCTTCTGCTGAAATGTTATTCGAATCTCGCGCTAGATTTCGATCATAATATTGCACTTTGATATACTTCATATTTTCTTTCAAAAATTGTCTTATTTTTTGAAAATGTTCTTAAATTGTACTGCACTTTACTCCTGCTTCTCTTTAGAAACAAATTTAAATACTTTCTAAAATCTCAACGCTGCCGAGTTGTCAGGTGCGTAGCTCTTTCTAGTGAAATTGTGTGGGGAAAAACAACATTTTATATTATTAGGCGAATATTATAATTTGAGGCACTTCGCGGCGCAGAGTCAATATAACATTTTCTTCGCATCGCAGGTTAATCTCCATGCCACTCGTAATGGTTCAAAAGCGTTTGCACTTGCGCTGAAAGTCCTAAAGCTTTGTTTTTTTCGCCAAACACTCTAGCGAACTTCCTCCGTTTTTGTGTGTTGCTTTTACTCGTATATTGTCACCGTCAAGATGGTGTGAACAACCTCTATTGTGGGCTGCTGATCGTTTTATTTTTCCCACAGAACACCTGCAGTCACTCCAATATTTCTTGTTCATTTTCTATAGCATCCAGCCAATTTGGTTGAGAGGAATTAAATTGTTCATTACTGGCAATTCGTTTTCATTATTGCTATTCATTTTTGTACCTCGGTCCAAGTGGTGAAGTTGAGGTGATAGTGTGCGGCACTCGGGAGTACAGACAGGAGCGGGCGTCAACCAGGCAGCACGCGTTGTCGCCATGTCACTCACGTGCTAATCTCTATTTTGACCTGGAATAATTTACTCATACCCCGGAAGAGAGCGAGGCTTGCCTCCAAGCCAGCTAGGCCTCGGCACTGCAGTCTCTTCACGACAGTCCCGGCAAAAAATCTCTTTGTTCCTGAACGTTGGCCCGTGCTGATTGAAAGGAGCGTTTATGGACCTGCCACCTCGTTGCTGAAAGTGTTCCTCTTCCTTACTCCCGTGCTTTTGTTCCTTTCTCTTGTAAGGATCACGGCTCCTCAATGCCCCGGCTCTGCCTGAGGGGCTGGGCTACCTTCCGTGCCAGTTAAAGCTCTTCCTTTTGAGGGATTTGCGAATACATTCAAACTTTTCCCCTCTCTCCTTCATCGCTTGGGTCAGTCGTCATTACATTTGTTAAAGTTCTTGAAATAAAGTCTGCTGATTTAAATGCAATCGAGTTCAGCCCGGATCTGCGAAGACGAGTCTTTTTTAATCAAGTAGAACCGTCCAACTTCAAATTGTTCTATTTAAAAAAAAAGGTTTGACTGCGCTGTTAAAAAGACTGAATTTTTGTGTAAAGCTTTGCTCGTGTCTTACTCAAAGTGCTCGCACAATCTGCTTGTTGTACTCAATTCCTTCTCTCATTTTGATGCGAAAGAAAAAGGTTCGACCTCATGCTACAACGACCGTTTCCTTCGGCTTCCTTGGTGGGAATCGTGTCAGTGAAATGCTACTCCAAACTGGTGCTTCATACGCCACTAAGGGGGCATAATATATTAAATGATGATACTCTAATGAGCAATAAAATGAGTTAGGCGAGTCATAACGATATGCTACGGCATCATTTCCTTCAGGAATCACTGAGTATTAGCGCTGAGTGAAGTTCAAATTGCTGGTGTCGTGGTGCATTTGCTGGAACAGGTATTACAATCTTTGCTTGTGCTCTGAAATATGAATAGAGTTCTCTTTGATCTTCGCTAATATTATGGCGGTAGCAATATGTTGAGCCTCAAACGTTTACTTTACCTCTCGTCAATATTAAAGGGCATATTCTCCTCTGCCAACGCTATGATTGAACGAGTAGCTACGGCGGTGGCTCAGAGCCTTGTATGTATACCAGATGGGACAGCTAGTGGAAACGAAGTTCTCATAGATTTCCCATTCCGCCTACGAGTGTGTCCTGATTTCTTCAATGTGAAACAAAATGGGTGCAACACACGTGAGGGAGCCTAGGTCTCTGTGGAATTAATTTTTTAACAGTTCACAAAAGCGTCGCTGTGCGCAGCCAACATTCGTTGCGAGGAAACGGAGGCTGAAATGCTGAATTGCGGTTTACAGGTAGAAAAGGTCTGCTTATTTTCCGGAGGTGACGTCACTCGCTGTGTGTGGTGAGTGATGTGAGATTTAACTCGTTACATGTCTCTCGCTTGTCTCGTAAAGCTTACTGCTGGGAGACCTGAAAGAGTTCTGCTTAATATTTCACTCGTGATGTACTTTATTTGCATTTGAAATTAGTTGCGTCCTGGATTGTTTGAGTTGAGTTTATAGCGGCTGTGGGCGACCCTTTTTTGTTAGCTGAGTTTGTGGCGGTTGTGGGGGTCAGTTTTTTTTCAGTATTGTTTGAAGTTGATCTCGCTATTAAGTCTTATTTACTCGATGTGAAAACTAAGACATCTTCATTTTTTTTATGAGCGAACGTACTTGGCCATGGCCGAAGTCTGAACATTACAGTTTTTGGAGATGTTTATAAAATATCAATTAAATTTTAACGTAAGCTAATATTTGTTATTCAGTTAGTATTGTATTGTTTGTATTTATTAGTCAGTATTATTATTTTTTTAATATTAGTATGAGTTAGGGCAGGCACCCCTTGATAGCTGGAGTGATATCACGCCATGTCGTGAAACCATGATACACAAACGGCAAAAAATTGGAAAATTAGAGTTTTTGAGCGTGACTCGAGTTGAAAGCGCGACGAAGACATCCATGTTGACACTCCTTGTTGCCAAGCAAGAGTGCCAGATTAGCATTTTATCTCAACAGAAAGTTTGGATTACTTCAAATATGATTTGATCATGAGAATCGCTAAAATTTTCAGTAAGCCCCATGTCAGTCAGACAGTACTGTTTTCGAAGCGATTTTTGTCACGTCGCCATGGGAGGACAAACATGGATCGCATCTGGGGTGTTGTGGCAGGCACAATATCACGGGACCCGGTGTTGTAACTCCTGATGGTTAGCGGCGCTGATACTCGCTCTGAGCCTCCATCTGATGGTTGCCCGCCTTCATTCTGAAGACACTCCGTCGACTTGATGCCTCGCGAGGCAACTCTTGTGATGTTCGCTGCAGTTCATCTTATCTTTTTTGATATGTTCATGTGTGTGATTTTGTTTGGAAGAGTTTCTGTGAGTTCGTATGTCGTGTTTCGGGGAAATCGCCGCAGTTCAGAACATTTTCGTTCACGTTTTCTAGTGCCATTACGGTAGTTTTCGTGTGTAGGATTTTCGCGCCCCGTCAAACTCATTGAATACTCTGTATAAAATTTTACTTCAAATATTTTTTTCATTGCTTAACGTTGCTAGGAGTGGCTGAGCCAGGATACAGTACTCCAGACCGACTGAGCTGGCGACCACGTGTATCCAATATTTGGTCCTTCGTGACGACTACAATTTATCTTCTTGCGTCAGGCGGTAGAAGCCAGTAGGTCGTGCTAAGCCACGTAATGACTAGATCCTCGGGAACGATGTAGGGAGAAGCCTTTCTTCACTATAATTCTCCCATAAAACGGCGTCTTAATTTAGTTGGAAAATGTGTGGACGCACATACATATCATATGGGCAATATGGCCTTGCCGTTTTTCAGACACGCCAGTGACCATTTGTTGGTTTTAGCGGCGTAGGTTTGGCGTGCTGTACTGGTGATATTTTCTGTTGTGCTGCTTGCTCTGAGGTGGTCCGTCGTCGACTCATCTTGTGTTGTGGAGGTTTTGTCTCTTATATTCTTCATTGGTGTGTAGGATGATCAACTCGTTAGCTATGACAAAAACTGAAGTTAAAAGTTCTACTCCAATTATACTGGATTTCAACATTCAGTTTTTAAATAACTTTAAAATTCAGTTTTAAATAAATAAACATATTAATTGAAAAGTGCCATTATCTAGCTTCGGGTAAGTATGTATAAAAAATAATTTTATGACCACCGGTGGGTCACCTGCTTAATTAAAATTTCAGTAACCGCCGGGGAGTCGCACTACTATAAACGTATTAAAATGTTCCATCGCCGTGGCCTTCCCGCTAGAACCTATTTTGGAATAGGAATTGAAAATATCACCACGTCCAGCTGTTACTTTCACGAGCCTCTTCTCTGTGTACTGTTTTTGTGAAATTCTAGTAACTAGTAAATTAACTACCCATAAAAAATTTGAGTCGAAGAGAGCCGATAAATAAAACTCCTAGAAGGATTACAAGCGAATTAATCATTAAAATCATTTGTTG
Organism: Platorchestia sp. MABIK; assembly: GCA_014220935.1. Taxonomy (NCBI): domain Eukaryota; kingdom Metazoa; phylum Arthropoda; class Malacostraca; order Amphipoda; family Talitridae; genus Platorchestia; species Platorchestia sp. MABIK. The sequence goes on along the minus strand of JACJUY010013308.1, from coordinate 4,136 downwards.
CAAATCGTTATACTCGCCGAGACTAATCAGTTTTAAATAGAAAAAGACCGGAGCTCTTACTTGTTGTTCAATTAGTTTATATCAAGTAGCATTTATATCATTGCATTAGAGTTTTCGTAATTTTCGACTTACGTTGTGATTGTGATTTGTGATGTGTTGTGATTTACGTTAAAAAAAATTCTATGAAATTTGCCCCCATTTGGAAATCTTTGTGTAAAGCAACCGTGAAGATGACCGATTACGATGCATGAGCGCTATGGATCTTCGCCTGCAATTCCAATTAGTACCTTATACTTCGAGAACTGGAAACATTTCACACACGCACCTAACAGCGATGCATCAGTTTAAAGCTCTGTTTATTTTGAGACGCAAGTCTAAGCCTCACGACCACCGGTTACGCATTTGCTTGAAATTTTCCTTTACCTCGGCTCTGTTACCTTGGAGCTTTTCCGTTACCACGTATTCGTTTTGTGGTTTGGCTCAAAATTGTTGTATCGCTGTGATCGAGAGGGAATTGTATCGATCGTGTTGTATTGAAATTAAACATCCTGGTCTAAAATTAGCAGCACAATTTCACTCAAGTTACAATTGCAGCTGCTTCGTTTGCTCTTCGTCGATGTGTTCTTATCTTCTTTTGGGTTTGGTTTTCACTTGAGCGAGCGTAGTATTTTACCATTAGCAACTTTACTCGAGTGTTTTTCTAACTGGGGATGAAAGTTGGATAATTTGAAAGGAAATTAATCGCTAGTGTGCCTGCAATTGCCCGCCTTTAGCTTGTTATTTTGGGAGTCATTCATTCCTTCACCCTCCTCAAGTTCCCGGTTCCTTGCCTGATTTGAGATGCACCCCAATGCTCAGTGTACTACTTCGCATAGGAATGCTCTCAAATTTACGCTTCAATTTCTCTGTTTTCAAGCACTCCAATTCTGTGGGTGTTCTGAGTACCTTTCTTAGTTGTAGGGAAACCCGTTGGAGGAAATGAGCTCAGAGGTTGCTTTTGTGTGTTCCTTCCAATGAGAATGATGTCTTTCCGAATTTTTCACTGTTATGATTTTGGTTGCTGTTTGATTGTTTTTGTTGTTCATGTTTGATTATTCTTTGAGTAAATTTATCTGTTTTTTTGATTATTTGAAAAAGTGTTGAATCATCGCGCAAATTTTATTCATTGCTGTTACTTATGAAAAGAAGATTACGAATGTGACTTTTTCCTTACTTTAGTTTTCCCTAACTCTTACGTTAACGCCCCTCAGGGGGATACAGCTATTGTATCTATGGGAATTAGCGCTCCCAGGAGGACAATGTGAGGGCCGAGCTAATGGTTAGGTAGGCTTTCCTTTTGTTAAAATAACATAGGTTAGGTTTTTGTTTTGTTACGGACCAACTTTGTTTCGGTTCACTGCTGTCCTGTTTTTTCAACACCTACTACTTTCTTCTTCAACTTTGATCTCGTTTCATGAACTTCTTTCTCATCTTACTGTTTCTATGCCCTTTCTGCATGGATTCCACGTTCCCTTAACTCCATACTAAATGGTGCCTTCTTCCTTCCTCTCTTTGGATCTCATTTGTTGAGGATGGGAAGGCTTGAACTGACTAATAATCTAATCTAATCTTAAGTTTAACGAGATAGGAACACAAGTGTTAGGATAGCTTACAACTGTAGGTCACTGAAAGTACTGCATTTAAGCTATAGTTACTGATGAGTCAGTATTTGCTTAATTTGGAAAATTCAGGGACTCCGATCTTGTGCTCCGAACTTTTGCTCTGAAAATAAACACTCATTTATTCATTTGTGTGTATCTCCTTCCCTCCTTCCTCCTCAAGGAGAATGAGATAGGCATTACGTTTAGGTATGTTAGGTTCGCCTACATATGCTACGGGGACTGGCGCCCCCAGGGAGAAACTGTTAGGTACCTATAGCGATAGAATAAACCTTTGGGACTTTTATCTTTCATACCAACTTTGCTTTGTGCAGTTTTCATGTCTTCTCCGCTTTTTCTTTATTTTTCCGATCTCATGCTTCCTCATTGTTTCACGTTGTGCATGGATTCCTCGTTTTGTACAGTCCCTACTAAATGGTCGCTTTTCTTCGCTCTCAAACTTTTTCGCAGCATTTTTTAATAATAATGAAAAACTGTTTTACAAAGAGACATGAAAAATTCATAAAAAACACACGCCTACGTTAGAAATCGCTTTGGAGTAGTGCATAAAATACCTGCTTGTCTGTGTCACAAAAATAATGAATGCTACAAAATAAGAATGCGATTCGCTTGTTTCCTGTCAACTCTTTTGTGATTTCATTTCTGTGCGACTGGGAGGCCATAACGTGCATTATGAAAGGACGGTATATTTGCTGAAGAAAGATGGGTTCCTCTGAGAGCCGAGGAATTTCGCACTCTCGTGTTTAACTTGAGGCTGGCTGCTCTTCTGGCAGAGTGGGTTTTTGGTTTGGGGTAAGAGAGCAAGATCGTGTCATGGCAATGCTAAGCCAAGTGGCCTGTGATTCTCTGTGCATTTTGCGCATTTCTCTGCACATTGTAATTTCTTATGCAAGCTACGCGCCAGTATTGCCTTAGAAACAAATTGTATTCTGGACAATCAATCTCTGAGCCCATCGATACCAAGGTGAACTGGTGCGCTTGACGTTATTCGGTGCAATTACTGAGGTGCACTTATTCCGGGAAATATATGAATATCTGATGGTCGACTCGAGACGAGAAGCACTTCCGCTCTCCCTCGCTCATTTGCATGCGCTCCTCAATGCCATCATCTCGTCCGACTCAAAGATGCAGATTTTGTCGGACCAACTTCTGCGAATCATTCGCTTTTCTACCCCCGCGTTGCGCCAGCTCCTCCGGCGCTTCCGGAAAAGAATGCAAATGTGTGGCGCCACCTCAATAACCTGATCATTATCTTATGATTGATCTTGCTCTCCGGGTAACTTGTTATGGAGTGTCTCAATTGAACTTGATCTCGTTAGTTTGATTGTGGGAATAAATGTGTATGTTCATTGTTTTTACGTGCTCGTATAATTGAAGAGGCCTTTTCCATCAATGACAGATTTTGCGATTTGTTAAACAAGAATGTTGTTAAATTCCTTGCCAATTAAAATGTCATTAAGAATGTTGTACTTTGGTGTCACTCAAAGAGAATTACGGTCAGGTACCTAATATTTCCCGCAGTGTTGTATTTCACGTTCCATTGTTTCATATTGCAACGTCATTAGCTCAGATTGGTCTATATTTTTAGTTTTTATTATGCCCATGCTTTGCCTTTTCTACTTTTTATTTTTTATTGAAATTTCGGGCGGAGAATGCAACTCGCGCTTTGTATTAAACGCGGCGTCTTTTTACGTTATTCTTCTTTATGACAAGTAATTATATTTCTTTCATGATCACTTTTTTATTAACTGTCTTTTGCTATTGTACCTAAAACTTCGTTGTTCAATATCAGCTCCTTGAATATGATACAATTTCTTTCCTGAATTGCTTAGAATGATCAACCATGTCAGCATCGAATTTTATAGTAGTAAGTTTGTATTCCTTCCCCACAACGATCTTCTTTTTTCTCCCCTCCCCCCTATTTTCAATGAACTGCGGTGCGAAGTCATCCCGCTGAGGACATTTGGGCGAGCTCGAGACCGACCAGCAGGCCGCGAGAGAGGCGCTGCGGATCGTGTTGACCCTCACTCGTGCGTGTTTTGTTGTGCCTCCAGAAGCATGTTTGAGGAGTCCAATTATCCGCATGCTCGAGCCACTTGCTCACTCTCATAAATTCTGCCTAAAGTCTTGGCCAAAAGCTGAGCTCTTCAGCTGCATCGGCTTCCCTCTGATTATTCTGGCGCTGCTGCCGCCGCCGCTTTCTCCTGGCCACCGCATAAACAGCCGCACAATTTCCCTCAATTGCCTTTGGCCACGGCAGATCATGGTTCGGTTTCAGAGGCCGTGAGTGGGGAATCTTTCTTCCCTGTTCCAGTTGAAGATAGTCACTGCAGAGGAGGAGCGTCCTACAGTCCTCGCTTGAATAGAGCAGACGCGACGGCTAATATTCGTCTTGTGTATGGATGTTACTGCTCTGTTGTAAGTCGTATTCAAGGGCTGCTGGAGTGCGAGTAAAACTGCATGTGTGTGAGTAAAGTA